>PVIW01001393.1:173075-304919 GCA_004026585.1 Noctilio leporinus | reverse complement strand
TGCTGGCCTGCGAACCCAAAGGTCACAGGTTCGATTCCCCAGCCAGGGCACATAACCAGGTTGCAAGCCAGGTCTCCAGTCAGATCTGTGGCTGGAGGCAGGTGAAAAGCAACCATACATTGATGTCTCTCTCCCTCTCTGCCTCTCTCCCTTCCCTTCTTCCTAAAAATAATGAAATAAAATCTTTAAAAAAAAAAAAGAAAAATGATCTTAACCCAAATTCTTTCTCTTCTTAAAAAAAAAAATAATCAACCTATGTTTTATAGTACAATTCACATCAAAAATTCAAGTTTATTTCCATGATATTGTTAGTGTAATTAACTGTTACTCATTCTTATTAACAATTTGGGAAATGACAAATTCACTAACTATATAAAAATTATTTTAAAAAAATTAATGTTTTGTACATAAACAATCTAGTCAATTAAGAAGAAAAACAGTCTTTGTTTTATTTTAGGTGTAATGTCCTTGTTTCTTTATTTCACTTTGTGGCAGTGCCACTTAGAAATTAAGCTAACAAAAATATATGAATAGCCAACACACAAAAATCATAACAAATCTTTATAATTTTTTTCTCTGCTAGTTAAATACAAATATTCCATTAACTATAGGAGAAGAATAACTCTCTATCAGTTTTAAAGTATATACCTAGATTCTGAACGGAAGATGTTTCTTGACTATTACTTTCCATGAAATCTTTTAGGATATTGTTTATTATAGCTACTATTTGTGATAATTCTATTGTATGCATTATTACATCCCCATATTTTCAGTTAAATGTCTAATGAATGTATTTTAAAAATGCATTCTTTCCTAACTGCTTGAGATAAAATGTTGCTGTCAGTTTACTGAACTGCACAGCACATAAACATGGCAATAATAAACGTTTTAAAGTTTCTAAAGTACTGAGAGATAGGAAATTAATCTGCATCACCACAGCCTCTTTCATAACAACCTTTGTAATGAGTCAGATTCATCTACTCCATTTTGATGGCAAAAGAGGATCATTTTTTGAAGAGATATGTCAGCACAAAGAGCGGTATGAATTTTCCCTGTACTTTAAAGGTCTGAAAATAGGGAATGAAACTTTTCAATTTAGTACAGAATATAACTCTTTATCTACCTTGGTTTCTTCCAAGATCACAGATTTATCATTTACCAGAACTAGATGTTCTAAATGAGAAGAGGGAAGCATTCTAAACTTAATGTTACAGGGAGGTATTTGGTCCAGTGAGTTTAAAACAATGGCCTTAATCAGCATATGTCCTGATTTTGCTGCTGCAAAGATAACATGGAACAACTGAGATGCTAAGACATAATACTAATTATTGCATTATATAAAGATTTCAGGACAAGAAATAGAGTCCTAACTAAAGTATATAGTAACATTACATAAGTACCAAATAATATTTTTAGAACTTTGCCTATTTCAAAGTATTCATTTTTCTGGTACATGCTTTTCTAATGAAAGGATTACTATTTATATAGCATATAAAACCTGAAGTGGTTTATCTCAGTGGCTAAAGGCAGGTTTTTCATTAAAACTGCGTGTATTAATCATATACAAGTATTTGTATGTAATTATGTGTTGAAAATAAAATTCATATAGCAAAGCTGGACTGTGAACTTAAATGGAAAATAAGCTGATATACCTTATATATAAGTGAAATTCACCTTAGGCATTTTATTTAGTTTTGACAAATTCAGTTTCCACATGTAGCATTTATTGAGAATGCATTATATTACAAAAAATAATCTGTGCATTTGAAGTACCAAGTGATTTAATTCTAATAACAAAATTTTGCTGTGTCTTACTTTTACCTGCATTTTACACCTGAGAAAAATAAATTACAGATAAATTAAGTAATATGTCCAAGTTTACAGAGGAGTAAATATAGAGCTAGGAGTGGAACTCAGAAAACTAGTGCCAGGTTCTATACCGTTAACCACTATGCTGTATAGGATCATAATATATTTGTGGGTGTGTATTTGTGTGTGTGTGTGTGTGTGTGTGTGTGTTTAGTTGGTCTTGCTACTAAAACATACCTGCTGTATACTAGTAAAAATGGTAGTCATGGTAACAAAGATATATGGACAGAGGAATATAATAGTGAGCTACTAAATGTATCTTTAAAAATAGAATATATTTTCAAATATACAAACATAAGATAATTACCTAAACATATTTTATATTGTGAGCTAACACTATTATTTAGTTTCTTTTAATTTACCATCAGAAGATCAAAGAGGCAATATAAAAGAAACCTAGGTTAGATCAATCTATTGTGTTAATACTTTAAGACTGTAGAAAGTGTGACAGATAATGTGAGTGATCAAACATTTCCTCATGAGTAAAGACAAAGGTTATTTCAGCCTTAAATAGATAGCAATAGCACTCTGCTTGTGAAAGAGCACTGAGTTCCAAGTAAAGTAACTACCTAGACTGTGGTCATATATATGTAGAGATCACACTATGCCAGCACTCCCACTGAGCATGTTTCAGTGGAAAGAATGAAGATGCTGGTAGTTTGAATTGCCCCATTCAAAGTAAGTTGTTGAGAGATTGTTTTGCTCTACTAAAGTGCATTTTTTGGCCTAAGAAGAACATATAACTAGAGAATCAGACATAGAGTATCTGTGAAGATGAGAAGTCACTAAGTATTTTCCACAGGGTCTTTTTTGGAACTAAGTTGATAGGCTTTTATTTCCAAACAGAAATAATTGAATAAACAAGAACAGACTGACTAAAATAACTTCACAGGAGCTCTGGAAACAAGTCAAAAATCTACAGCAACTACTCAAATGCCCAAATAAGAAGTCACAGTCAAAATGGTAGGAAATTTTATGGCACTTTCAAAAATTAATTTGTTTTTGTTGTATTACAGTTATTTCATTCCCCCCCCCCATTGGTCTCCCCTGCACCACCCACCCCATTTCCTCTCCTACAGTCAATGCTCCCTTGTTGTCAATGCCCATGGGTCATTCATGCTAGCTCCTTGACTAAACCCTTCCCCCCTTTTGACTCACATTTGCTTCACTGCTTCCCCAGCACTGAACAATTTGGAGGAAGTGGGTCAATTCTAAATTCTTTCTCTCTGACTACAAAAAGTAGAGTAAAAAAATGTTTGTAATATCCTGGCATTTGTCTTGTCTGACTTGGTGATTATACAGGAAAGGCAGCATTGTTAGGATCTCAAACTGGAAGCCCTAGAGGCATGGCAGGTGGTGCAGTGCAAGAAAATTGGAGAAATGCATTCCCACAGAATGCTGGGGGCAAGATATTATGAGCAGAGGAATACAATAGTTTACTTAAGGTCCTGAGAAGATGTTTGGTATTACCCTTTGAGAAGTTAATTCATTTAAAAGCAGCTGGGGGAATTTGGAAAAAGAAGTGTGTGGAGTGTGTGTGTGTGTGTACATGTGTGTGCGCATGTACAAATATTCAGATAAGATGCATGCTCAGAACATACCTGAGAAGACATTAAACCTCTCCAACAACATATTTACTTCAAGGTTTAGGAGCCAGCTACTTATTAAATGTCTTCTACACAAGACTGAAAAGACTATGATAGTTTTATGTATTTTTTCAAATGCCTAATTTTCAACAAAACATTATAAGGCATATAAAGAAACAGAGAGTCATTGTCCATTTAAATGAATAAAACACATCTTCAAAAATAGCCTTTAAGGAAACATACTTTGGACATAGGCAATAACTTCAAAACAACTGCTTTAAAAATCTTTAAAAAGCTAAAGGAAAACATGGGCAAAAACTAAAGGAAATAAAGAAAACTGTGGACAAAATGAGAATATCAAAAATGAAATTATGAAAGTAATAAAAATGTTGGAAATGAAAAATAAAATAATTGAATTGAAAACTTTACTAGTGGGATCCAACAGAAGGCTCAGATATATGGAAAGCAGAATCAGCAAACTTGAGAGCATATCATTTGAAATTGCTGAGTTTGTGCAACAAAAAACAAAGAATAAAGAAAAGTCAACAGTCTAAAAGACTTATGCAACACCATCAGTCAGACTAATGTACACATTGTAGGAATACCAGAAGGGGAAGGGAGGGAGATTGTGACAGAGAGATTTTGTAGGAATAATGACTGAAAACTTCCCAAACGTGATGAAATATACGAACAAAACATCTAAGAAGCTTGATAAAGTTCATGTTGCAAAATCTAAAGACTTCCATGTATTGAGACATTATAATTAAACCATATATGGAGATAAATGGTTATGGAGCAAGACTTGATTTGGGGTGTTGAACACACAATACAGTGTACAAATGATGTAGAATTATGCACCTGAAACCTGTACAATTTTGTTAACTCATATTTAATAAGTTCAATAAAAGGAAAAAAAATAACTGTCTAGGTGGTAAAAAAATATCCATGTTAATAATAGCACAATATATAAAGATCTAGTTGATGAAGTCAGTAACATAAAGAATGAGAATAAAGCTGTAGGGTTTTTGCATGCAATTGAAGTTATATTATCAATTTAAAAGACTATTATAACTTCAGAATGTTATAGATATTTCCTATGTCAACAACAAAGACAATGTATATAATATACATAAAAAGAAATTAGAAGGGCATCAAAATATCTTACTATAAAAAATCAGCTAAACACAGAAAAAGGTAGTGCCCTGACTGGTTGGCTCAGTTGGTTGGAACCTGTCCAGTACACCAAAAAAATTGTGAGTTCAATTCCTGGTCAAGCCATATACCTAAGTTACGGGTTTGATCCCTTATTGGGGTGCATACAGGAAGCAACTGATTAATGTTTCTCTCTCTCTCAAATCAATTAAAATATCCTCAAGAGAGCATTAAAACATAGTAATGAGAGAAAGTAATGAACGAAAATATGTAAGGCATGTAAAAAACAAAATCATGAAAGGTAAATGACAGGTGCTGGAGAGGATGTGGAGAAAAGGGAACCCTGGTGCGCTTTTGGTGGGAATGCAGGCTGGTGCAGCCACTGTGGAAAACAGTATGGAATTTCCTCAAAAAACTAAAAATGGAACTGCCTTTTGATCCATTGATTTCACTGCTAGGACTATACTCGAAGAATCCTGAAACACCAATTCAGAAGAACCTATGCACACCTATGTTCATAACAGCACTATTTACAATAGCCAAGTGCTGGAAACAGCCTTAGTGCCCATGAGTGGATGACTGGATCAAAGAACTTGGATACATTTACACAATGGAATAGTACACAGTGGAAAGAAAGAAGAAACTCCTACTTTTTGTGACAACGTGGATGGAACTAGAGAGTATTATGCTTAGTGAAGTAAGCCAGTCAGTGAAAGACAAATACCATATGATCTCACCCATTACAGGAGACTCATGAACAAAACAAACAAAACAAAACAGACATGTGAGTACAAGGAACAGACCTTTAGTGTGCAGAGGGGAGCAGGGAGAAGGAGGCAAAGAAGGGGAACAGTTTAGTTAAGGAACTAGCATGGATGATCCATAGACATGGACAGCAAGCGGGATTGACTGTGGTGAGAGAATGGGATGGTGGGGAAGGGGAGAGCAGGGGGTGGAAATGAGATGAATGTAATACAACAACAATTAAATTTAAAAAAAAAGAAAAAAAAGAAACGGGAAAGTCACATATGTACCAAAAAAAAAAAAAGTACCACAAAAAAAGGTAAATGCTTCCCTGTTAGTAATTACTTTAAATGTATATGAATGAAACTACCCAATCAAAGGTGATAGTTTGTCAAAATGTATTTTAAAATGCAGGATCCAACAACATGTTGTCTCAGGAGACACATTGTAGATCTAAGGACACACAGATTGAAAGTAAAATCTATAATATTGCACGTAAATAGTAACTAAAATTGAACAGGGGTGGCATTATTGATATCATACAAAATATACCTGAAGTCAAAATTGTTACAAGAGACAAAAAAGAACAGTATGTAATGATAAAAGAGTCAATTCACAAAGAGTTTAATCATATATACACCAAAAATTGTGTTGGCAGACTAGCCATAAATTTAATGGGAAGGATGTGGAGGTGAGAAATTCTTAGGGCTACTGTAACATCTTCACACATCCATAGAGTCCATGGATGACTCTATATTCAGAAGACTCAAAAGAGCCAGCAAAATATGAAACTCAAGAGATACTTCTCTAATAGCTTAGTCAGCAGAGCTTGATGTATCTAATAGCAGTATCTGCCAAAATATTGGCTGACCAGTAAATTATGCAAATAGAAGCCTAGTCCCTCAAGAATCATGCTAGAAAAGTATGAATTATAGGTATAAAATATGATGAGAGACAGCAGCTTTGGAGAAACAATTCAGGGGAAACAAATGTCACAGTTCAAAGTCAGCCAAGTTAGCAAAATATATAAACAAAACCCCTTCAAAAACAAAATTACTCAGAGTTGCTATAAAATATTGCATGAAATATATAAATTTTTGCCAAATATAAAACAAATTGTGACAAGATAATATTTAATAAAAACTCACTCTTGGTGGGCTCAGACACTGGATTTAGCAGAAATAGACTTTGAAGCAGCTATTATAAATATATTAAGAATTAAATTGTGATTTGAATATTAAATGACAACTTGCAAACAGTGATTCAATGAATAGGAAATATCAACAGAGTAAAAATAAATAATTGTAAGCAAAGAAAAATTTGAGAGCTGAAAAGAACAATAAGATGAAAAGATTCACTAAATATGTTTAACAGCAATTGTGTGATGGCAAAAGAAAGAACCAGTTAACTTAATATATATCAATGGAAAGAATCCAATCTAAAGAATAGAAAGAAAAGTCATCAAAGTGAGGAAAGTCTCCTAAGAGCTCTGAGGGAGAATGACACAGTGCAACACCTATGTAATGCCAGCAGTAGAAGATTGGAGAGAGAAAAGTATACATATGAATAAAAAGGAAGAAAAGAAGGACCAAACACCATCTGAAAGGATTCATAGGAGAACTGAGGTCAATGAACTTAGGCGATGCCCACGTTCACCACTGTCTGCCAGCTGTGTGAATGAGCCAAGTTAGTAATGGATATTCCAATCCGTTCTTGCCCCAACCTGACCCTACATGAATCAAGAATAGCTATTCCCAGTAAGTCCTGACCAAATTAAAGATTCATTAAATAAATAAATAAATAAACAAAATTTTTTGTTCTCAACCACAAAAATTTAAATGATTTACAAGGTCTGTCCCGAAAGTATCATCCACGTAAGCTATATTGATTATATTGATATTGGCTTGATACTTTAGGCATTTTGAATTTAGTAAAGCTTAATAATCTGCAGTGGTCAGATAAAAAATGATCAATATGCACTCTAATGAGCATAAATCTGCATGCCTCAGAAATATAATTCATTGACATATGAGGAGTTTAATTCCAAATATGTAGTTTGTGAATGTTAGGGTATTTAAATTTAAATAGTAACATTGCACTATGAGCTATAATGTAACAATAATGATAACTGTGTAATGTGTGTCATTTGATTCAAAACATCAAAGTCTATAAACCACAAATATAGAACCTGAATTTTGGGTAAACAGCTATGATGAAAATAAAGGCCATCGATAAAGAGCTGTTGCTATGTTTTTAATGTTCTTCTAATTTTGAGAAGGTTATTTCCAACATTAATGAAAATCAGCAATTTTGAAAATGTTCATAATTTCTTATAGCATACATCTTAAAATGTACTAGTTAAAATTATACTGCATTGTTATGATTAGTAATAATTACCAGGGAAATAAATTGGTAAGAATCTTAAACTAAATCAGTGTTTATTAAATAAATAATTTTTTTAGATTTATATATGTAGTGTTTCACTGTAATAGCAACAAACTTCAAATTATGTACTAATTTGTCATTATACACTTACCTTTATGTGTTTTTAATGGCATTTTCAATAGAGACTAATTAAAATAAATTCAATATATGCATTTATAGAGATGTATATCAAAGAAGAGTTAAAAAGCATATAAAAATAAGCTATATAGTCAAATAATATTTTTAATTTATTTATACTTATCTAATTAGGTTAGAAATATTTCAGGATACATAAAATAGCATGCACAAAATGAATATCAAAAGATATTTTCTGTATCTATAAAGGCCTGCAAGACATTTAAAATCATTTCATGAATCCCAAAAAGAAAACTAAGAAGAATGGCATTTATTATCTGCCTTGTAGTTGTTTGCATCTCTTTTAAAACATTTTTTCTGCTTTGAATAAAATTACATTCACCAAAAAATGATAAAAGCTACGTAAATGAAATAGTAAAAACATTAAAATTAGTATCTTGGGAATTTCTTCATCAAATATTGTGTTCTCTACTGTAAAGCCAAAATAATCACAAGTTAAGGAGCACCTGAAATAACTTAAAATATTTTTTTGGGGAGAGTTATTTCATGATTCATAACATGCAGACATTTGAGATCCTTTAAGTCTAGATTACATTTTTAAAGAGATTTTCTTCAATACTAAGAAAACCCCTCAAATTGCTTGTCAACTACATTTAAGTCAAAATGATTTTTTATAGCTTCCATTTTATGCCGACTGACCCTGCTTGAATATCTACATTTCATGCTGTGTAAATAGAACCTTTTTTTACTATTTTCCTCTATGTTTTCTACATTAGTCCAACATAGAATCCTAGCAACAAGCCACTTTGCTATGTGCTATTTCTCTTTTTTTGAGCAAGTAGCTTTTAATTGTCATATAGCAGAGATTCAGAAATGAATGTTATTGAAGGTTTAACTACAAAGCATTTAGCAACCTGGATCATTATTTTCTCCCTCCAGAATCTTAATAACACCTTCCTTTAAAAAATCACTGAAACATATTTATATATTCAACTAATTCAATTTATTTTTTAATTAAAAAATGTATGCAAATGGGTGAATATATGTATTCTGGCAAAAAAATTAAGCTACACTAAGCAAAACTGTGTGAAGGTCCATCCAATCTCAGTCTCCTATTTGGTATATACTCTTATTTCTAAACTCAATCACAGATCATTAATAATTCTTTTTGCATTAACTTGCTCCTTTCTCTATGCTTTTAACAAATGTAATTATCTACACATATCTCTTCAAATAGACATTTATAAAATATTGTATCATTTTATATTAATTTTAATATGTAGTTTTCACTTAATATGTCTGAGATATTTTCATATCAATAGTATTTGGCATAAACATTCAATAATTGTTTTTATAATTTTGTTATTGTTATGCAATTTTAAAATGGCGTACACTTTATATAAACATTTGTTTCATAGATTTTTTTCAGAGTCTTGGTGTGGATGAAAATTATTTGCAGTAGTGATATAATTTTTAAGATTATTAATGTGTTTACTCATTGGTATTTCTGATTACAGAATAAAATACTTCAGTTGGTCTGAGGGTATGTTTTGTGAATGGAAGATTAGAAAATTTTCAAGAATATTAGAAGGAAAAATTCTCATCTTCAAAAGTAGGATATGCAGTAAATACAATAACATTAAAAGCAGGGTATTCTCTTGAGATTTTCCTATTTATTTTAATACCTATGTAACATTCCCATGGTCAAGGAAATGGGAGCACACTCTCAGAGTTGCCTTGTAAAGTAGACAAGGTGACTCTTTCAACTTCAGCAATAATGCCTTGAAGGTGTGTTGTTTCACAGTAAAATGATGCAATATGGGAGACATTACAGGAAAATCAAGCTTATTTCCAGTTCCAGGAATTGTAGAGCCTCTGAAGCTGATCAGATTGCTGAAAGTAGAGCTGCAAAGGGAAGATTAATACACGTAAGTAAAAAAAAAAAAAAAAAAAAAAAAAAATTCTGGCAAATGTTCAGGCAGTAGGAGGCCCTAAAAGTTAGTGTCTTAGTGTTTCCAAGACACTTTTAGGTCTTTTGAGGACCGGAATTGAATCCGGAAGCTAAAAATGCACCTTGGAACTTGTCGAAGGAAAGCAGGCTGACAGGGTCTTGGTTGCTTTACACTGAGAGCTGTATTATAGACTGCCTGCCTGGGCCAGACATCAGTAAACCATATTCACACCTTGAAGCCTACAGCGCTGCAGGGGCCTGGGATGCCCCTCAGTCAACTAGGAACTCTCACCCAATCTCTGGCCAAGAAAGGATCATGTTACATCCTTGGCAAATTTCAGTCTTAAACACAACAATGCAAGCAGAGGGAGTAAGAGAGATTGCCCCATAGACCACAGGTGGAATTAATTAGGTAATAAGAGTTTTGTATTGGGATTTTTCCTCCTAGATATTATTTATTCATTTTTTAAATTTTGTTGAAAGTATTTTCCTCAAAAACAGAGAGAAATAAGAAATGGAGATAGCAATTTTTAATGTAAAAGTGACTGCACAGGTTAAAAGTTTTCTTTTAAATTATTTAAAGTAATATAGTAGGATACTATATTGTGATTAACACATCAATTATTGCTTTATTAAAATTATAATGCTATAATAATTGTAATAACAAAATTAAAATGGAGATAAGTTTTATTTCAGTAATTGGTCTGAGGACAGTTTTAGCTGGTGGATATTTAGTTAACTTTTCCTGCTAGCCAGCAGGGTAAAGGCTAAAGGGAAAGGCTAAATTATTGGGGAAAAACTAGGATTTAAAATTTTTTCTATGCACATCCATATTGTAGCGTGAGTGAATCTAGCTAAGAAGCTTTTTCCTTTTTTTAAAGTTTCCTAAGAAATGTTCCACTGTTGTTCTTTTTGTTATTTCTTTTTATTGTTTTCTTTTTATTGAGGAATGGATTTTGGGTATCGCAAATGCTTTTGTTCTAGCATTGCTGGTGACAAAACGATTTTGTTTTTACTGACCACCTTATATTTATTTGTCAGCATTTCCTCAAATGTGCTTCACTAACTACAATTCAAGACTATATAAACTCAGTGTTCCATGAAGAAGAAGTTCCAAGGAGAGATAAGCTAGAAAAGGCTGGTGAATAAGAAAATTACATTTGAAGGATAATTGGTTTTCCTTGGGGACTAAGACTTCCCATGACTGTGGTTCATGCAGGACATACTGAATTGAGTAGAAAATTGTGACAGTAACAGCAGTAGGCATTGTTGGCCTCCATCTTCTCAATCCTATCCCTGAGAGCTTTCAAAGTAGTCCTTGTTTAATAGAGATGCAGTGGCTCAACAAAAATCACAGTAACCTTCCCTATTCTATATACATTAACAATAATACACTATAGGTTATAAATATGTTATACATGTGTGTGTCAAAAGTAGATTTACAGTTGTGATTATGTGAAACAGTTCATCCTTGTATTTTTATTCATTTATTTTTTCATACAAACAACTGTAAACCTACGTTTGCCAACCCCAGTACACACACACACACATACACACTAGGTCTGTCAGGAAAAAGTCCAGCCATTGTTGGTGTAATGAGAACATTTGTGTGGTATTGATGTAACCTGACAGCCAAAGAGAGAGGACTGGAATAAGCCTTCATGAACAAGGATGACTTCACTGCTAGTCAGTAGGGATGGTGAAAGTGGTTGAGTGACCATGTATATATTGTGTGGCTGTCACATTCAAAATGACTGTGTGAGTAGAGCAATGAAATCTGCATCAAATTTTGTGTTAAGCTTGAACAGTCCTCAGCAGAAACTATTCAAATGATTCAGAAGGTGCAGTTGTGGGCAACTGGTGGCTGGCAGCTGTATCACCATAATGCGTGCACTCACGTGTCACATCTGTCTCATGCAGAGTTTTTTTTTGAGAAACACCAATTCACCCAGGTGACTCAGCCCCTTTGCAACTCAGATTTGGTGCCCTATGACTTTAGGCTTTTCCAAAAAAGTAAAATCATCTTTGAAAGGGAAGAGATTTCAGACCATTAGTGAAATTCAGGAAAATATGATGAGGCAGCGAAACGGCAGTTGGGAGAATTGTGTGAAGTGCCAAGATGCCTACTTTGAAGGAGATTAAGGTATTGTCCTGTATACAATGTTTCTTGTATCTTCTTCAATAAAAATAAATGTTTATTTTTCATAGTGGATGACTGGATACTTTCTGGATAGACTATACAAAAGCAGTTTCATGACTGTGTTGTTTTATAACTATAGTCTTCAAAATTTAGACTAGATAGCTCTATAGTATTAAACTACCAGGATGTTTTTAACCTTAACAAAGTGTATAATAATAATGATATCAAAATTGAGCAAGAAAAAAAACAGGGGAAATTATTTAACTAATTTCATTTGGGGTTCTGGGTTTAATAAAATACTTTCCATCATTGTCTTTCAGATGTCAACTTGACATCTTAAAAATATTTTAAATAATAAGGCGCTGGCCTGCGAACCCAAAGGTCACAGGTTCGATTCCCCAGCCAGGGCACATAACAAGGTTGCAAACCAGGTCTCCAGTCAGGTCTGTGGCTGGAGGCAGGTGAAAAGCAACCATACATTGATGTCTCTTTCCCTTCCCCTCTTTCTAAAAATAATGAAATAAAGTCTTAAAAAATATATTTTAAATAATATTAATAATTAATGTTTATTGAGTCTACCTTGGTGGGTATTTTACATGTATATCAAATTTATCCACACCCCTATAAGGCAATGATTATTATTAGCTCATTTTATAGATGTGGAGACATAAGTATTTTGAGCTTTACTTATAAATAAATACTTCATATTTAAATTAAGCAAACAATACAAACAAAAATATCCAGTTGTTTTCTTTCACAATTGTTGAGTCAAAAATGACAGTGGGCCTGGCTGGTGGCTCAGTGGATAAGGCGCCGGCCTGCGGACCCAAAGGTCGCTGGTTCGATTCCCAGCCAGGGCACATGACCAGGTGCAAGCCAGGTCTCCAGCCAGGTCTGTAGCTGGAGGCAGGTGAAAGGCAACCATACATGGATGTCTCTCTCCCTCTCTGCCCCTCTCCCTTCCCCTCTCTCTAGAAATAATAAATAAAAAACATTTAAAAAAAAAAAAATGACAGTGGAAGTGTAGAATTAGAAGATCTATAATATGGTGACACTAAATATAAAATACATGGGATATATTTTATATGCTAGTGCCATGGTCTTTTAATTATTATAGCCTTCTAGTATAGTTTGATATTAGGTAGTATGATACCTCCAACTTTGTTCTTTCTCAAGGCAGCTGTTGCTATTTGGGGGCCTTTTGTGGTTCCATATAAATTTTTGAAACATTTAGTCTAGTTCTGTGAAACACATCATTGGTATCTTGATAGGAATTGGTGTTGGATTTTATCAAATGCTTTTTTTGCATCTATTGATATGATCATGTGATTTTTGTCCTAGACAAAATCTGATCTATGCTGGAAAACATTTAATGTGCACTTGAAAAATATGTATATCCCTCTGCTTTGGGCTGGAATGCTCTGAAGATGTTAAATAAATTGATCTCATGTTTCATTTAAGGCCGCTGTCTCCTTTTTGATTTCCTGCCTGAAATAACTATTTATTGAAGTATCAGTGTTAAAAATTGCTTACCATGACTGTATTTCTGGAATCTCTTCCTTTAGTCTTATCAAGATTTGCTTTACATAGTTAGGTTCTTTTATGTTATGTGCATGCATGTTTACTGGGGACATATCCTCTTGGATGTTTCCTTTATCATTTTGTAATGTCCTTCTTTATCTCTTACTATAGCCTTGGTTTTAAAGTCTATTTTGTCAGATATAAGTTTGGCTACTCCAGAGATTTTCCTTTTCACTTGCATGAAATATTTTTTCACCCCTTTATTTTAGTCTCTGTGCATCTTTTGTTATGAGATGGCTCTCTTGTAGACAGCATATATATAGGTTTTGTTTTCTTCTCCATTCAGCTATCCTATGTCTTTTGATTGAAGCATTTAAACCATTTAAATTTAAAGTAATTATTATTAGATACATATTTATTACAATGCTATATTTTACTATTTTCCTCTATTAAATTTTTTTTCTTTTTCTTTTTAAAGTAAGCCCTATAACATTTGTTGTGATACTGATTTGGTGGTAAGAAACTCCTTTACCTTTTACTTGTTGGGAAGCTCTTTATTCTCCTTCTATTTTCAATTATATCCTTCTAGTTAAAGTAGCCTTGGCTGTAGGTCCTGACTTTTCACCACCTTGAATATTTCACCCCAATCCTTTCAGGCTTAAAATGTATTTGCTGAGATATCAGATGAGATTCCTGTAGGTAACTAACTGCTTTTCTCTTGTAGCTTTAAAAATTCTCTCCTTTTCTTTAAGGTTTGCCATTTTAATTATGGCATGACTTGGTGTGGGCCTCTTTGGGTCCATCTTGTTTGGGACTCTTTGTGCTTCTTAGACCTGTATTTCTTTTTCTTTCACCAGGCTAGGGAAGTTTTCTGTCATGATTTTTTTCAATAGATTCTTAATTCTTAATTCTTTAATCATTTTTTTCCTTCTAGTATTTCCAGGATATGAATATTGTTATGCTTCATATTGTCCCAAAGGTTTCTTAAACTCTCATTTTTGTTGTTTTTTTCTTCTCTACTAGTTTGTTCCCTTTTGTTCCAAATCAATGATTTTATCTTTTACTTCATCCAACCTACTGTTCATTCCTTTTCAAGTATTATTTATTTCAGATATTGCATACTTTATTTCTGAGTGGTCCTTTTTTATAGTTTTTATGTCTTTATTCATGCTGTTCAGTATCCTTATAATCATTACTCTAAACTCTATATCTGATAAATTGCCCACCCCCATTTTATTTAGTTCTTCTTTCAGAGAATATCTAGTTCTGTAATTTCAGTCTTGTGTCTTTGTCTACCCATTTGGGCTGCCTCTTTTTGTTTGTTTCTATGTATTAGGTAGGTCTGCCTAGACTCTGGTGTCGTCCTATGTTAACCTTTGCCTGTGACTGGCCCTGAGCAACTATCAGTAAGCTGCGGCTTGTGGGTGAGATGGACTCCTACTAGTGGGGCTATTGCTTCCCCTCAGACTAATGCTAAATGGACAGGAGTGCTATACCTGAGAAAGATGGCTCCTGCAATATGGGGATAACTCACCACAGGGATCCTGGCTACTTACCCTTCAGCTCTCTCCAGAGCCAACCACAGACTCTCTCACATTGCTCTAGTCCAGTCTACCTTTCCTCTGCCAGAGTCTGGGGTAAGTGGCTGCAAACAAATTTTTCTTGGCCTTTTAAGAGGCTCTCTGCCTTTCTAGCCATTTCTTCCTGGTAGATAGAAAAGCTGCCACTTTTCACAGTTGGATGTTATTCAGGTTCCTTTCTCAGTTCTGTTCCTCTAGACTTGGTAGCCCAGACTGGAATTTAAAGCTCACACTTCTCTCCAGAGGCCACCCCCAGCCAGTGAAATATCCTGCCCACAACTTTAACTGTCACTGCTGGGAGCCCATCCATCCCTATTCCTCCACCACCATTTCTGTCAGTCTCACTGTGGTATTGTTTCCTTCAAAAGACCTTGGTTTTGTTGATTATTCAGGATGATTTTTCTAATTAATTTCAGTTTGGTTCTGGGAGGAAGTTAATGTGGCTTCCACTGCTTCTCTGCCATCTTCAGAATTCCTCTGTGTCATTCTTTTGTGTGTGTGTTTATATGTGTCCCTTAGTTTATTGTAATTACATGTGCTTTCTCTATTCTCATCTTTCAGTGATTATACTAGCTTCATAGTTGGCTGATCCACTGATTTTACTGTTTTTCAGTGAGAATAGTCTTCTTTCCTATATTATTTAGTAACTGTTTTTCAATATTTTCTTTTGAAAGAACTCCGTTAAACATTTCTTGTAATACTGTTACAGTGGTGATGCACTCCTTCAGCTTTTTCTTGTCTGAGAAACCATCTAACTTTTGATACTAAATGATAGCTAATAGTCTTGGTTGTAGGTCTTTGCTTTTATCACTTAGAATATTTCATGCTCCGCCCTCTGACCTGCAGAGTTTCTGATAAATCAGCTGACAGTCTTATGGGAACTCATTTGTGGGTTGCTTCTTTTTTGCTACTTTTAAAATTCTCTTTTGGTTTTTAAACTTTAGCATTTTAATTATGATTTGTCTTGGTGTAGGCTTCTTTGAGTTTGTCTTGTTTGAGACACTCTGTACCTCCTGGACTTGTATGTCTATTTCTTTGCCAGGTTAAGAGTTTTTAGTCATTATTTCTTTAAATGCATTTTCAATTTTGATTCTCTTTCTTCTCATTCTGGTAGCCCTATGTTGCAAGTGTTGGCACCTTTAATATTATACCAGAGGCTGCTTACACTATCCTTATTTATTTATTTATTTTGGATTATTTTTCTTTTTGCTGTTCTGATAGTTTTCTGTTACCTTGTCTTCCGAGTTACTGATTGAATTTTCTGCCTCATATAATCTGTTGTTGATTCCTTTTAGTGTATTCTTTATTCCAGATTTTATACTCTTTATTTCTGACTTGTTCTTTTTTATGTTTTCTGTGTACTTTTTAAATATGTTCTACTTCTTTGGTGAAGTGCTTTCTGAGTTTATCTATTCTTCCCATAAGTTCATTGAGCAGCAGTCAGTGTTTTGAACTTTGTATCTTGTTTAGTTATTTCCATTTTGTTTAGTTCCTTATCTGGTGACTTGTCCTATTCTTTCATTTGAGACATGTTTCTTTGCTTCCTCATTTTGGCTGACTCCCTGTGTTTCCTTCTGTGTTTCAACATATATTCCGTCACTGAGTATTGACAGAGTGGCCTTTTGTAGGTGTCTTGTGGGGTTTCGTAGAGCCATCTCCCTGTCACCTGTGCAGGTACCCCAAAGGTTTTCCCTGTGTCATTTGTGTGTACCATCCTATTGTAGTTGAACCTTGATTGCTGTTGGCATATTGGTGGGTGAAGTTGACACTCAAGCTAACTGGGTATAAGGGTTGGCCACAACTTCAGTGGATAAGTTGTTGGGTGGGGGCTGATCCCATGGAGCTGCAGTCGCTTTAGTAGGGCCACCAGAGACCATCTTCTGTGTGTATCAGTTGTGAAGCTGGTTGGATTGTGCATTGATATGGCCTGATGCTAGTCCGTCAGTATTTCATGTCTGGAGCATCCTGGGAAGGACTCCGATGTAGGCCAAAGCCAACTGCTGCTTGCATTGGGCTTAGGGTGACTTGGTAGGAGTTACAAACTTGTCTGTGCTTGATTGCCACTTGTGCAGTGTTGGAGGCACTTGGAGAGTCTATGCAGTAAACCAATTGCAGCTACCACTTGTGCTGGGTTTGGGACCATTTAAGGGCACAAATCAAGCTGAGGACAGCTGCCAGGTTTGTGGCTGTTTATTTGAAACTACGTGCCAGGCTGATACTAGTTTGGGGCTACCAGTTTCAATATGGATTTATCTTTATATTCTTTATATTTATCTTTATATAGTAACTCTGTTGAGCTAATATTAAGTTCATTCTATATGATGGTATTCTATTAGTTATTTTAATTTTGGTGTGATTGTGGGAGGAGGTAAGCACAGGGTTTGCCTAATCTGCCATCTTGACGAGAAGTTTTGAGTCTTTGTATATTTTAGTAAGTCCTTTATCAGATGCAATTTTAAAAATATTTTCTTCATCTCTGGTTTTGTATTCTCATTCTCTTAATAGGATTTTTTTTTACATGGCAGAAGGTCTTTAAATTTTATTTTAATGAAGTCAGCTAGCATATCAGTTTTATCTTTCATGGATAATGATTTTGGTGTTTTATCTAAAAGTTCTTGCCTTGATGAAAGTGATTTAGGTTATCTTCTATATTATCTTCTAGGAGATTTTTTTAAAATGTAGGTTTGTGGTATAATTTGACTTGATTTTTGTGAAGGATATAATGTCTGTGTCTACCTTAGTGTTTTTACATATGGATATTTAGTTGTTTGAATACCTTGTTTTGAAGACAGTATTTCCTTCATTGCATCACTTTGGCTTCTTTGTCAAAAGGTAGCTGACTATAGATGTGGGTTGATTTCCAGGATCTCTATATTGTTTCATTGATCAATTTACCTATTCTTTCACTAATTTCACAGCATCCTTGCTACTCTAGTTATGTGGTAAGACTACAAGTTAGGTCGTATAAGTCATTTTAATTTGTTCTTCTTCAGTATTATGTTGGTTCTTCTGGGTCTATTGGCTTTCCCTTATTCTTTAAAATCAGTTTATTGATATCTGCAAATAACTTGCCGGAATTTTTACTGGGATTACATTGCATCCATAGATCATTTTGGGAAGAACTGACATTTGGATGATATTCAGAGTTTCTTTCCATAAACATGAAACATCTCTACATTTATTTAGTTATTCTTTGGTTTCTTTTGTTAGAGTTTTGCAGTTTATTTCATATAAACCTTTCCCATATTTTGTTAAACTTATCCCTAAGTTTTTATCTTTTTGAATACTAATGTATATGGTATTATATTTTAAATTTCAAATTCCATTGTTTATTGCTGACATATATAAAAGCAAATGGCTTTTGTGTATTAACTTCTATCTTGCAACCTTGCTACAATCACTTTTAGTTTGGAGCTTTGTTGTTGTAGTTGCTGATTTTTCTGGATTTTTTTATGTAGGTGATCATGCCATTGTGAACAAAGACATTTTATTTCTTTATTTTCAATATGCATACTTTTTATTTTAGTTTCTTATTTTATTAGCTAGGATTTCTATGATGATGTTGATATTCAGTGGTAAAGAGAATAATTTTTACCTTGTTCCTGAATTTTGTGGGAAAGCTTCTAGTTTCTTTCCATTAAATATTATATTAGTTATGGCTTTTTCCTACATGTTCTTCATTGGTTAAGGAGGTACCTTGCCCTATTCCTGGACTTCAGAAAGTTATTATGAATGAGTGTTGGATATTTTTAAATGCTTTTTTGCATCTATGGATATGATTATTTGATTTTTCTTATTTAGCCAGTTGACCTAAATTTCTGACCTATATAATTTTTCTACCTACTGAAGAATTTCTTCTAATGTTTCATTCATGGCAACTCTACAGGCAAACTCTCAATTTTTATTTGTTGAAAAAGTGTTCTTCTCACTCTCTTTTTTGAAGGATAATTTCACAGGGTCAAAATTCTAGTTACTGTATTTTTTTCCCCTCAGCACTATAAATGTTTCATTCTTTTCTTGTTCATGTGATTTCTGAGAAGTTGGTTGGAATTCATTTCTTTGCTTCTCTTGAGACAATAAGTTCCCTCCCCCTTTCTCCCAACAAATTTTAAAATTATCTTCATTAACAGATGTTTTTTGCAATTTGAATATAATTGCTTTGGTGGCTGTATTTTGGGGGGTATTTATTGTTCTTGGTATTATCTGAGCTTCCTGTATCTATGGTTTAATGTCTAATATTAATTTGGGAAATTCTCAGTCATTATTGCTTCTGTTTCTTTCTTTTTTTCTAGTATCACCATTATGTATATGTTATACCTTTTTGTATTTGTCCCACAATTTTTAGATTGTCTGTTTTGCCTTTTCCATTTTTTTTCTCTTTGTTTTCAGATTTTCATGTTTCTATTGAGATTTGTTAAATTCAGTGATCTCTTCCTCAGGCATATCTAGTCTAATGAACCCATCAAAGGCATTTTACATTATGTTGTAATGTTTTTTATCTCTAGCATTTCTTTTATTCTTAAAATTTTTCACTTTTTGTTTACACTGCCCATCTGTTACTTCATGCTGCCCATTTTATCTATTAAAAACATTAACATATTTTTAAAAATCATTAACAAATTAATCATAGCTGTTTAAATTTCTGGTCTGATAATTCCCACAACCCTGCCATATCTGACCCTAGTTCTAATGCTCAATCTTTCTCTTCAAATAGTTTTGTTCATTTTAGTATGCCTTGTAATTTTTTTCTTGAAAGCCAAATGTGGTATTCTTGGTAAAAATAACTGTGGTAATTAGACTTCTGTAATTTGGTGGCAACGTGTGGGGGAAGGGAAAACATTCCATAGTACTATGATTAAGTATCAGGGGGTTCTTTTGTTTGTTTGTTTTTTAAAGATTTTATTTATTATTTTTAGAGAGAGGAGAAGGGAGAAAGGCAGAAAGGGAGAGAGACATCAATGTGTGGTTGCCTTTCACCTGCCTCCAGCTACAGAACTGGCTTGCAATCTGGTTCTGTGCCCTGGCTGGGAATCGAACCAGTGACCCTTGGGTTTGGAGGCCAGTGCCTAACCACTGAGCCACCAGCCAGGAAGTCTCAGTTTTTTAATGAGCATGTGCTTCCTCTGAGTTGTGAACTTCACAAATGCTTCTCAGGTTTTTTCCCTCTTAGGAGGTAAAGAATGGCTAGACTGGGTTTGAGTGTTCCTTCCACCAAGATTTATTAGGCTTTGAAAAACACCAATAATTTAGGTTTGGGTGAAAATAGTTTCTCTTGAGTATGGGCCCTGGTAAGAAAAAAATAATGCTCTGGTGTATTTCAAAATGGTAAAGTTATGCCTAGTTTTTAAAATATTTTTTATTTTCTTCCATAGAGTGACCCTGCTAAAAATGACCAGCTGGAGTAGCCATAGGCATCTGTTTGGTTTGCCTGACTTGTTTGTCATTCATGGCTTTTGGAGGCCTAACAAGACCCCCAGGAGTCAATATCAGACCCATATCCAGTTGAAAGCTTCTTTTTTTCTCTGGTTTGAAAAAAATTTGACACACTGAGCTCTTACTTTTTATCTACTTCCACTTCAAACTCACACCTGTAAGATCAGGGAAATTGATTGAGTTTCATTAGTCCTACTGTTTTCTCTAGGTCATTTGTCTTGCCCAAGCTGTCTGATGAGACAAGTAGTGTAGCCTTAGTTTAGGTGGAAGGAGATTAATAAAGCAAAGTGAAGAAAGCAAAATCCTTGCTTTGTACCATATGTGTTTTACATGAAAATCCCAGAGGTTAACTACCTCCTATGAAATTGGCATAGTTACTAAAATTTTACCATTGGGTTATTTATAGTCTGAGGCAGAATTACGATTTTTCACAGGTATATGGTCATGAAATACCACAACACAGCTTAATGCATATTTGTATATTATTGACAAACAATTAGATGACTCTGAATTCCCAAAGGAAACCTTATTGAAACTTGCTGATGAGTTATAGATTAATATGTTTTGAATTAAAATCACTCACTATAAATATATACAAGTTTCAGTATTAATTTTTCTTTGATGGCTTGTTGTGAAAGACTTGCAAATTATTTTGAATGATCTTGTTTATTATTTTAGAATTAGTTTTTAATACTGCTTCAATTATTTTATTTCAGTATGTTAGCAAATGTACAAAAAAAGGTAAAATATGTGTAATAAATATGGATAATATTGAAAATTATAATAAAGTAACTAATCTATGGATTATTGAATGGTACATAGTAGTTTTATCTTAGATATGTTACTAGTGAAATGTTCAACAAGTAGAAATAAATGTTTATTGTTTACAGTTAAGTGTATGGGCTGTTTTATCATTCAGACAATCTCCATGTAACATTTGGTATTTTTTTAATAAAGTGATTAAGTTTGTCTATCTAGACTTACTCAATTTGATCATGTTGATAATTAAAATCTCTGCATCAAATAGGACAATAATATTTGCTTATGTCTATCAAAATATTAGGAATGAGATTCAGGTATAAAGAAAATTATGTACAAAAAGCTTGCAATATCTCATCAAGTACGTATACAAATTCATTATTATTTCCAAGTCAACTGAATTTAGAAAATTAGTTTTGAAACAGGGTTGAGGATGATACAGAATTAAAAAGATTTTTGACAATGGTAAACTTTTAAAAGATATTTTATTGTTGTTGTATTATATCCATCCCCTTTTTGCTCCCCTTTGTCCCCCTCCCTACCCATCCATTCTCTCCAAGGTCAATCCCACCTGTTGTCCATGTCCATGGTTCCTTTATACTAGGTTCTTGTCTAAGCTGCTCCCCTTCCTTGCCTCTTCCTCCCCTCTCCCCCCAACCCCCTTCCCCTTGACCACTGAAGGCCTATTCACTGTATTCATATATTTGGTTCTGTTTTGCTTGTTGTTAGTTTTGTTCATTATTGTCCTATAATGGGTGAGATCATATGGTATTTGTCCTTCATTGACTGGCTTATTTCACTAAGCATAATAAATACTCTCTAGTTCCATCCATGTTGTTGCAAAGAGTAGGAGTTCCTTCTTTCTTTCTGCTGTATAGTATTTGACAATGGTAAACTTTTAAAAGTATTGCTTGTGTGGAACCTATTGTAATCACAGGAAATTTGCTTACAAAAATATCTGTATAAAATTATATTTGTCAATAAGAACAGTTAAACTGTTAAATAGTAGTTTTAAGAAAATGGGTTTAGATGTTACAGTAGAAATTGCCTATAAAGAAGGATATCAATCAGGATGGAGACTTCTGTAGTGCTGCATATATCTCGACGTGGGTGATGGTTACATGGGAGTACGCATATGTACAAAAAAAAAAAAGCCACTAAGCTGGCCCTGACTGGCAGCTCTGTGGGTTGAGTGTCATCCTCTATAACATAAGGTTGCAGGTTCGATCCTCCAACTAGGGCACATGCCTATGTTTTGGTTTGATCTCTGGTTGAGGAGTGTGTGAGACACAGCCAATTGATGTTTCTCAATCACATCAATATTTCTCTCCCTCTCTCTTCCTCCTCCCTTCTCTAAAACCAATAAACATATCCTCTGGTAAGGATATTTTTTTAAAAATCCACTAAACTGTACATTTAAGATTTGTGTATCTTGACATGTATGTAACTTATACCTCAGTAATTGAATGAGAAGAGAGAAAAAGAATAAAAAGAAACTATTGATTCTTGTGTGACAGAAGTCTTACAGTGGGCATCTCTGTCAGCCTTAACACAGGATACCATAGTTTCTGAGACTCTCTTGGACTTTTTCGTAGTTATGTTATGTGTGCGCTTGCCGTGCATTCAGCTGGCATGTCTGTGTTCCAGGCAGAGAGGAGGAAGAAACAAACCAGGTCAGGATATGAAGGGGTTGGTGAGTAATTTAGGAAAGAAAAACTTTCCCAGAATCCCCCAGCAAACTTCTCTTGAAGTTTCGTCAACTGATCTGGTCACATGGTCAAATCTAGCTTCAAGGGAAGGTGGCAAACATATTTTTATTAGATTCACTTCTTTCTGGGGAGGAAAATGGTTTCTGCTAGGAAAGAACAGAATGTATATAATGCAGACAGCAGTGCCTGCCATGGCAAAGGTGTGTGATTCTAATATGATAAAAACATATTCTCTGAGCAAATAATGAGTTAAGTATATGAAATAAATAAATGAATGATATATGCCAACTCTTAATGAATGTGAATTATGCATTTGAATATCTTGAAATGTCGTTGAAAATATTTTATGATACAATATTTTTTAAAGATTTTATTTATTATTTCTAGAGAGAAGGGTAGGGAGAGAGGCAGAGAGAGAGAGAGACATCAATGTATGGTTGCCTTTTACCTGCCTCCAGCCACGGAGCTGGCTGGAGACCTGGCTTGCAACCTCATTATGTACCCTGGCTGGGGAATCAAACCAGTGACCTTTGGGTTTCACAGGCTGGCACCTTATCCACTGTGCCAACTGCCAGGACCTTATGATACAATTTTTAATCCTTCTGATTGGTGAGTTTTTCTGCTAGTTTAACAGGCAACAGTGTATGTTAGTGACAGTTGTTTGTTTATTTTACAGAATGTTGAGGAATGACCAAGTAATAGACAATGGCAGAAACTAAGGTGATATATATGTATGTGCATTTCAGGCCAAAATCATTTCTGTTTTTTTGTTTGTTTGTTTTTTCTGTTTTTTTTTTGTTTTTGTTTTTTTTTGGTGAAAAAGAAATTCTACCATGCACAGTGATCCTATGAATTCATATGATTGAAATTCAGTTTTAATCTGGTTAAAATACTTTATTTAAAAAATGCATGGCTTTTATTATATGAATTAATGTGCAGATATAGAGATAGCATTCAAGGGTAAAAATGGCAATGAAAATGTCCCAAACCAGATTAACATAAAATAATGGGTTTCAGATTTATGCTTCCATATCATTTGCCAGACTGGTAGCATAATTCCCAATCCTCTCTACAGAAAATTTTTCATTTGAAGCAAGCTTCTGTTATGTGATCATCTCCCCGTGGCAGCTGATGTGTTAAAAATGTACTGTCTGGGAGATGGACCAGAGGCAGGTGCTCAGGCTTGGTTGATATGACCCAGAATGGAATATATCCTCCTCAGAGGGACCTGTTGAAATCAGATGTTCATCAGAAGGACAATGCTCAAATTATTCTAACATGCATGTGATTATTTCTTAACATGGTATTGTGACCTCACTATAATTGGCATAGCAGACAATGCATTTAAGCCGTGCTAATAGCATTTGACCTATCATGTTTCTGCATCTGTAAAAACATGAAATTGTATTTCTCAACTTTTGCTATACTTACATTTTTTAGGTAGAGAGTAAACTAACTGGGACACATAATAGTAACTTAAAATTACTTGTAATTTTCTGCCCAATAAAATGCCACAGTCTAGGCATTTTGCAGCAGGGTTTCAATTCTTCCATATTTTTCAGAGTCAGTTGTAACTTTATTTTTCCAATCACATGTCTTCATTCTTTTGCTTTAGACTCAGCTTATCCCAGTTTAATACGTCATCTTTCTTAGGCTTATAAAGTTTAGCCCTGGCTGGTGGCTCAGTGGAAAGGTACCGGACTGCCAACCCAAAGGTTGCTGGTTCAATTACCAGCCAGGGCACGTAACCAGGTTGCAAGCCAGGTCACCAGCCAGGTCTGTGGCTAGAGGCAGGTGAAAGGCAACCATACATTGATGCTTCTCTCCCTCTCTGCCTCTCTCCCTTCCCCCTCTCTCTAAAAATAATAAATAAAATCTTTTAAAGAAAAGATTGTAACGTTTTTCAACTCATGGGATTTAACTAGACTTCTACTAAGTGTGCCACCACCAGATCACATAAGGATGTTGTGTGCATTTTAAAATGAATAAAGACTATGTAAATGAAGAAAGACTCTCACCTTGCTATAAAGTAAAATAGCCTCTCTCTCTCTCTTTCTCTCTTTTTATTTTGTTTTCCTTTTTTCATTCTCCAGAATATATCAGACTCTGTTTAGTATTCAAACTAGGTATAAAACCCTATTAGCAAAAATTATTATGACTTTACATATGTTCTCATTAACATTTGCAAAATAATTATAATAAACCCCAAACTATTTGGCATGTCATAATTAAAATTATAGTCAAATCAATGGCAACAATTTTCCATAGCTCTTCATAAAAACATTATTGACAAAAGTCCTGGTTAGAATGCAAAGCACTTTGTCCTTTTGATTTTTACAGAAAATATTTTTAAAGGTCAGCAAATATTTGCATAATTATCAAAAAAGAACAGTAATGTATATTTTTTTGGTTTTTTTTTTTTTTTTTTTTATCATGGACTTGTTTCTATTCATTTACTAAACAGGGCAATTTTTTCTGAAGATATAAATAGATGTTTTAAGAGTTAACTTCCAAAGATAAAAACTAGTAACTTTTAAACTATTTATATACTTATAAGAAAAACATTTGCCTTTGCCTTATTTCTGAGAAAGGTAATTACTATGTGATTTGGCTTAAATGTGGGATCTAAACAAAATAAACTCACAAAATAGAAACAGTTATAGATGCAGAAATCAAACTGACAACTGTCAGAGGGGGTGGGGAAAGTTTGGGTAGCTGGATGGAAAAGGTAAAGGGATTAAGCAAAGAAAAAAAACACCTTATAGGCACAGACAGCAGCATGGTGATTAATAGAGGCAAAGAGGGGTGGGGGAAGTAAAAGTGGGTAAATGGGTGACAAATGGTGATGGAAAGAGACTTGACTTGTGTGGACACACAATACACTATACAGATGATGTACTATAGAACTGTACACCTGAAACCTTTATAATTTTATCAACCAACGTCACCATAATACATTTAAAAATTTTTTAAAAATATTTGTTACATTGGTGTTGAAAAATTGTTTACTTAAACTTGTGTATAGCATAGTTGTCATAAGTTGAATTTGATCACTTAGTTTGTGATAATTAAATCACTAAGTTCATTATAACTTATTCAGTCACTATATAAAAACTCTCCATCTTCTTCTAAGAATGTTCTCATAGAAAGCTATTTAGCATAAAGTTTATGCCAAGTCAAAATTTAATATCTGACTTTTAAAGATTAATTTTTAAAAATAGCAAAACTCTCACTCTTCCACTGATTAGAATTTGAGGGCTTTTGTTTTTATCATTGACAAAGTATTCAAAGTTACATGTATTCAAAATGGCAAATAAACATGTTATTTTGTTGGGAAGTACTTAAGTTATCAATAAAGAAATGTACAGCTTGCAAAGCAAGACTCAGTATTACCAGTCCTTAACAGTTTTCCTTTGGGGGCTTGTAGCCTCCTGTGCATTTATAGTCAGTTTTGAAATGTTATCGTGTTCTCTTCTCCATACTCTTCCAGCATCCCAGCTCTTACTTTTCCCAATTGTCTCTTTTCTGAAGATCAGAGCAGTGATAGAGGAAAAAGAACATGTTCATTTTTTCTTTTCCATCTTTATTTCTGTGTGTGTGTTTTTTAAGATTTCTTTTTAATTATTTCCAGAGAGAGAGGAAGAATGGGAGAGAGACATCAATGTATGGTTGTCTTTCACCTGCCTCCAGCTAAGGACCTGGCTGGAGACCTGGCTTACAACCTGGTTATGTGCCCTGGCTGGGGAATCAAACCAGCGACCTTTGGGTTCGTGGGCCAACGCCTTATCCACACTGTGTTATTTTTATGTTTACTTTTTCCTCATGTTTATATGTCATATTAATGGGTCTGGTGGAAGTGCATGTTATAGATTATGAGGAAAATATGACTTTTCAGTTATGATTAGTCAACAAAATTAGAATATTTGTAACTCCCAAATGAAACATTTTTAAAAGTCTAGTAGGAGTTTGAGCATTACTGTGAACTGAAATCCATGATATTACTGTATTGCTTTATTATTACATAATACCTCCTTATCCATGGTTTTGCCTTCTGCAGTTTCAGTTACCTATAGTCAAATATGGTCCAAAAATATTAATTGGAAAATGGCAGAATAAAACAACACTTAGGTTTTAAATTGCATGCCATTCTGAGTAGCATAATGAAATCTCATGTTATCTGCTCCATCCCACTGGGAATGTGAACTGTCAATGTCAATGTAATTAAAAATTTACGTGGTTGATACTTTCAAGCCAGACCTCATATGCAGGGTTGGGTACTATGTGCAGTTTCAGGGATCCACTGGGATCTTGGATTGTATCCCCCACTAATAAGAGGGGACTACTGTATAAGAAAGGAAATAACTATTGGATCAAATAGCATTGAAACAGGAAGAGGATTATGATAGCTTCTAGAACAGCTCCCAGATATCCCCTTCTCTAGCATTCATGCTTTTGTGCCATCCCCCATTGACTGTTTACTAGAACAGATGATTTGCTTGTAGTAACTAGAATATGATAAAAGTAATGGGATGTCACTTCTAGGGTTATGCTACAAAGACTGTTTTCTCCCCTGCTTCTTCCCATCTCTTGCCCTCTTGCTTGTTCACCCTGATGATAGGCAGTTACCATGCTGTGCGTGGTCCTATGGAGATGTCCACATGGCGGGGGCTGAGATGGTCTTCCAGCCAATGGCAGTGAGGAACTAAAACTCTCAGTGAGAGGTAACTAATACGAGCACAGAAGAGACCAACTGCATTGTTTACAAACAAGGATATCCTTTATTTTGGGTGTTTTTTGGAGGGGGGCTTATTTTGTTTAATTGCCTTAGCCAATGTGTGCAATTAACTTGCGGTAATGTACTTTTAAGTTTGTATCAGTGTTCTGATATATTAGAATATTTTAATGGATATTTAAATTATTCTATATTTGACAATTTTCCAGTACCTTATTTTTTTACTATTAAATAAGCATAATAACAACAGCAGCCTCAAAACCCTTTTAAGAAGGGTTTTGTAACCCCAAATTTCATTGCATGGACAACCCCTTTTTGCATTTTACTGTATCTAGCATATGGGGCTCTGGGTCTAGACTGCAGGGAGTTCTAACTGACCAAGGGCAGGCAGGGCAGGAGCTAGCTTTGGAAGAATATGGGAGAAGAGACAGAGAATTGCATGTAAAACACAGTCATTCATAGGCACGTTACTGAAAAGCTTTATATTTTATCAGTTTTCATGCCTTTACACATTTTAAATCTATGTGCCTTTAATAGACTTGTGAAGCTTTGAAAATGTTTTCTGTAGGGGTAATAAGCAGAGCAGAAAATAGTGCCAACCAAGGTGAGATTCCCCAGTGAACACTGGACTGGGCACTGACTCTGCCCCAGGAAAAATGAGAAGGCAGGTAAGAGCTAACCTGCTGTTCTGATGCTGCTCCATGACATCTAGGGTTGGGGACAAGGGGTATAGGATGGTTTCTCATGGACTATACGTGTGCCCCATGGGGGAGAGAGTCAGTGTGAAATTATCTTGAGTCTCTTCTAATGTAGCTACCAGACGGGCAAAGACCTTGGTGGAGAGTACTCAGAGTTGGGGTGCCTGAACTGGGGGAACTGCCAGATAGATGAATGCAGTGGGGACCTATACAAAGTACATGAAAATGTCCGCAAGCATAAAGAATACAGCCTTTAAATACCTAGTACAATCAGAAAGGTTAAAACCAGTTTAGAAAAATTTTAGCATAAATGAGACTTTAAAATCCCCTGTTCCATTCTCCGCCCTCCAAATGCCAGCACTGGGGGGATTTAGCAAACTGGGAGGATTAAGACAGGAACTAGAAAAAAGCAAATTATATACCCCTTTCCTACAGCAGGCTTCTAGTGTGAAGCAGACCCGACCAAGGGGGGAAAATATATTTGGTTAGGTTTTGAGTTCCAATTATTTCACAGGGCTAAACATTCTAATTTTTTTTTTTTTTTTTTTTTTTAACTGAGACTGTTTTAACTTAATGTGGTGGTAGAACTGTCCATTACC
Source organism: Noctilio leporinus (assembly GCA_004026585.1). NCBI lineage: Eukaryota > Metazoa > Chordata > Mammalia > Chiroptera > Noctilionidae > Noctilio > Noctilio leporinus. The sequence goes on along the minus strand of PVIW01001393.1, from coordinate 275,926 downwards.
TCAAAGTAAACAGAAAAGTTATGGGCTTGCCAGAGTTGAAATCTAATGGCAGGGTACGATTACCTCAACTGAATAAAACTTAATGGAATAGCAGAAGAAAATCAAATTGCATTTTGATGACAATCCATATGTCATGTTTATTCAACATACCAGTTTCAAATGCTTCTCTGCTGTCTTACAACATAGTAGAAAAATTTAAATTAACACTTATTACTGATTTACTTGTCTGCTCCGCTTAGAAGATGAATGATGAGATTAAAGCTCGTTCTAAAGAAAAGCCAGTAATAGGAAAGTAGTTATGCTTCATAGAAAGTTTTCTATCAGGAATCAAGCTTGCTTGAAAACAGAAAGGAAACTCTGATCTGCAGATATTTATAGACAAAAATATCAAACATTATTTGCAAGAATGTAACAAAAAAGGAATTTTAAAACCATTGAATAAAATATCTTTGTTGTGTAAACAATTCCTGATACACAGCCTTAGCCTCAAGCATTCCTTTTGCAAATATTCTACAGCCTTGTTTAAGATAGTCAAATCGGTAAGCTAGTCAAATCGGTAAGCATTCATCATTTAATCTTGTATTTAAGTTGCAGGGATAGACATATCAGCAATATATCAGAATGGTTTCTTGGAAAGTTTTATGATCCATAGCAACCTTACTTTGAGTTTCAATACTACTGACAACAACAAATAGAAAAATGGAAAAATCAACGATGCAAAATCTTCAACATTATAAGCAAGTTATTACATGGCTAAATCACTTTGAATACTTGGATATAGAATTATATCTGAAAAACAAATAAAAATGACTTCAGCATTTTAATCTACCCTATTTTCAGATGAGTTACTTCATGCAGTCATTTGTTGACATACTTAAAATAATGCTATACTAAAGAAGATATTGACGTCAAGTGAAGAGTAATCTGTTGCAGGTTGAATTCTCCAGAATTAGGCTGAGATGGCATGGCAGAGGGTGGAGGGTGGGGAGGAGGAATGGCATAAAAAGTCCAAACCCGTAGAGAATGTTTATGGGTCTATTTGAGCCGAACTGGTGACAATTGCCAGGAAGCAAGATCTCAGATTCTCAGGAGAATAACAGTTTTGCAGTTTCTTTTGTGCATTTGAAATCAAAGAAGGAATACAGAGAAGATTGCATGGAGTTGGGAGAAAGCAAGTGAAGACTATTATAGAATGGTTAACAAGATCATGAGTCTGTCTCTTTCTCACTCTCTTTCTCTCTCTCCCTCTCCCTCTCCATAATTTAACTAAAAAAGCATTCCTTTGTTTTTCACTAAGACTTTATTTTAGGACATAGCAAACTGTACCACCTCCCCAACTTGAAGAAGGGTTAGAACAGTGAATATGATAAAGCAAGTATGAGCAGTTTTTAAAGGATTGAGGCCAACATTAACTGACAAAAATGCATTTAAAAAATTTTCCTTCTAAACCATCATAACAATGTTTTAAGTAAGAAAAACAAAAAAACAAACAAACAAACCAAAAAAAAAACAAAAAACAAAAAACAGAGGGATGACGGGAGTTTCAGACTGAACAAGATCCTCACCTTTCATCTAACACATTTAGCCCTGGCTCCAGAGTCCCTCAATGGAAACAGGACAGTAATAACGCAGAGCTTCCGCTACAGATGGCCGCAGGCAGCTGTGCTCCAAGCCCCTAAGCTTCCAGCACAACTATCTCCTGGTCTATTGGGCCTGCTGATGATGGAGCACGTAGATATTCGCTTTAATCCTGCCTTTGGTATAAGGCTGGTATGTCTGGGTATCACCTTAGTGAACTAGGTGCCCAGATCATCCATAAAATCACACAGCTGGCTGGTATCATACGTGATAGAGGGGCTGTTGGGATTCATTCTCTTCAGGTGTTCTTTATACATTTCACGAATACCATTCATGCATTCATTTACTGATTGATAGCACACATTCTGCTTTCTGACCTCTGGTGAAATGGCGTGAGACATCAGGCCAGACTGTGCTGCAGCTGTCACGGACAACACCACTGCCACACGGGAGCTGTCAGGCGCTCTGCTGAAGGTGGTGACTGTGCCTATTTCAAAGGTGTGGAGAGCTAGACGCACAAAACAATGGATAGGGTTTGCTAAAGGCAAAGATAAACCTTTAACTACAAATGATATATGCCAGGGGCGGTAGGAGGTGACTACCCCCCACAACATTCCCCGTTAGGAGCATATGATCAGATCACCCCGTGAGGTTACTGTTCATAAAACCCCTTTACGTATCCACAGGAGGAAAGGGAAGAAGCAGGATTGTTCAGGGGAAGGAGCTAGATTGCAATACTGTCTTGACAAAGTCAGCTCTGGAGGAAACTCTGGAGTGTGTATTAACCATGGGATTGCCTCAAATTATTGCGGAATGGCCAAGCAGTTTTATCTCTGTTTCGCTTATTCAGCAGATCTGGGCTGTTTTGGGAAGGGTGTGACCTCTGTAGGCAGTTCTCTGCAGTTGTGACTGACCCTAAAATAGCTGACAGCTCAAAGGCATTTGCTGACCACACTCTTTGCATCTGGTCAGCAAGTTCGTTCTTGGTGAGGAGTGGGCTGTGCATTTATGCATCTGCTGTATTGTCTACTGCAAGTTTTGTATGCATGAAGCATAACTGGCATAGATGCGTTTACTGAAGATGTTGCTGTGTATTCAGCATTCATAATAATTATGTGTTCTATGAGAATTAAAAGTCTTATTTAGAAGTGTGCACTTGGGGATTATTTAAGAAATGCATGGCCCTGGCTGGTGTGGCTCAGTGGATTGGTGCCAGCCTTCGAACCCAAATGTTGCTGGTTCAATTCCCAGGCAGGGCACATAATCAGGTTACAAGCCAGGTCTCCAACCAGGTCTTAGCTGGGGGCAGGTGAAAGGCAACCATACATTGATGGTTCTTTCCTTTTCTTCCTCCCTCCCTGCCCTTCTGTCTGAAAATAATAAATAAAATATGTTTTTAAATGCATGATTAAATAAATCTCCTTTAACTTCCTGAGCTTAAGGTGTTCATGACTTTGTGATATATTTGCTCAATGAAAAAACAATTGTAAATATCCAAAAATTTTGAAAACCATTGGATATTTAGAATATGGATAGTAGCTATAGGCCATCACTATCATATACATGACAGGTACATTCTAAAAATTATTGTGCTCTGTATTCATTCAGTCATGTTTAAATGTTTCTGCCTCCCCAAAGTTCATACCAAAACCCAAAATGATGGTATCAGAGACCTTAGTGCCTTTGTGAAAGAGGCCTGAGATGGCTCACTTGTGCATATATTTTTCTCTTTGCAGTCTGCAACCCAGAAGAGGACCTGCACCAGAACCTGACCATATTGGCACCCTGATCTTAGATTTCCAGCCTCCAGAACTGTAAGAAATTTCTGGTTATTTTTCTTAAGCTACCCAGGCCATGATATTTTATTATAGCAGCCTGAATAGACTATGACACCTACATACACACAAAGATGATTCATAATAAAAACATGAATACAGTTTCACATATGTCAAATGATTAGGAAATATACAAATATTACAATGAATATGGTACTTTACCTTGAAAAAGACCTCAGGTTGGCTGTGGAAGTGGTCATATAAAGAGTTGCAGTTTCTGAGTGGTACGTAAGTGGTGGAGATTATCTGAAATGGGACAGAAAGTCATAACACTAGATGTGAATGGGTGTGCCTTATACATCTGTTTTGGGATGGGAGATGTTATTCCTGTGTGACTAGGTTCAGCCTAGTGCACTTTTGTACATTTAGCTACTCCTTCTGAACTAAGTTATGTATAAGCATGTTCAAAATTTGTTTTATGCTCAAATTGTTCCCAAGTATTGGAATAAATTTGCATTTCCAAAACATGCTTTATAGCAGAATAGACTCGTAAGACATGCTTCCTCCATTCTGTAATGGAAAAATGTATCTACTAATGTGGTACATGTTTTCATTTAACACCCACTTAATCATCTTACCTCATTCAGTTTTCTGGACAGCCCTAAGAGGTAAATGCTATTGTCTTTGTTTTCATAGATTGAAATAAATTGAGAGAGGTTAAGGACATTTCTGAATGTGTTATATCCCATCAGTGTGGGGGCAGAAATAAACTCAGATTTGTCAGCTTACAAAGCCCATGTTCATTTGTCCAGATTGTACTATTGACAATCTATTTAAACAAAGAGAATTGTGGCACAAAAGTGGCAATTTTTAAAAAAATTTTTATTTGTATGGAACTACATTTCAGTGCAATAGGTAAGTTTTTTTTATACACTATAAACATTAGCATACTGTTGTAATTTTTATTTCTTTATGTTAATGTAGCTATTTCCAAAGAGGCTGCTATTTCCCCAAATGACATTAAATATATTTCTGCTGAAAATAATTTTTCTTACATACTCAATTTGCATAACTCTTGAAAGAAAATGAAGTTGTAGATGACATATGGAATTGTAAAAAAAGGGGAGAGTCTTGTACCACATACATTTTGCTCAGTTTTAAGATACTATAAATAAGTTTTATGTTACACTTAAAACACTAAAAAAGATCACTTTAAAACTCATTAATAAAGTTCAAATGACTTGTGAATTTCTTAATTTGTTACTTCTCATAATCAAGTCTGTGAAATATATAAAACCACTATTTTATAGCTAACATCATTTTCTATGTGCATAATTTTAAGAAATTTTGAAGCACTACTTTTTATTTCATCTGATTCCATCACTGAATGTTGAGGCCATAATGACTGCACTGTTTTGCTGCAGTTCCTTGTCACAACCACAGAAAACATTTCCTTTCCTGCCTATATCAAAGTGCTTTCATAGACCTGTGCTGCCTCCTTAAGTGCCTATTCTATCCCCACGGGGTAGAAGCTACAATTGTTCAAAGTTGGGGTCATTTAGAGTATATAATATCAAGAATACAACTGGGACTTTTTGTTTCAAAAATAATTTAAAATAACTGACAACTGTAATATCCTAATTGATACATTCATCTAAATGAATATACAGGGTGCATGTCACCAATTGTCAAAATTTTAGTAAAATAAACAGCATACCACAAAAGTGTAATGTTTTGAAATAAATTTATTCTTATATGTAAATACATAAACATAATCATTATTTTTTTAATTGTTAAAAAAGTCTCCATTTGCTGCAATAATAGACTTCATTTAACCTGAGAATCTTGAGCACCCTTTCATTAACTTTTCTTTCTCCATGGACATCATAAGGTTTTCATTCTTAGCTTTAACAACCTCTTTATTGGAATGAGGTTGTTTATTAACTTCTTTCTCACAAATGCTGCATACATAATAGTGTAAAGGATTTGCATGTGGTGAACTAGGCAGCCAGATTTCCCTTGACCAGAATTCAGGAACATTGACTCTGATACATTCTTGCACGTTTTGGGGATTATGTGCTGGTGCACCATCTTGCTGGAATATCAGATGATGTCCATTTGTGACTTGCTTCATCCATGGTACAACTACTTCTCTCAAAACATGAAGGTAAACATCCTGGCTCTTCATTGATGAGCTGGATTCTGTGTACAATATGTGGATTTTTGTGATCCTTGAAAATACCTTAGGCATTTTCCTTATTGGTGTGGTGACGACATCAGGATCAGCATCATACACCTTCTTCACATTGTAAACTATACATAAAGGGACATTATTGAAGTCCAGATTTTCTTTAGCAGTTCTCCCTGCATGTAGTTTAATACTTTATATCTGAAACAATGATGTTAAATCATAACCTTAGAAACATAGTTTTTCAAAATTAGTAAGAAACACGTGAAATAAGGAGATGCAACATTATTGCCAATTGGTCGCACACACCCTGTATATATATGTGTATGTGTGTGTGTGTGTGTGTGTGTGTGTGTGTGTATGTGTGTATTTCCTTGAAAATAAAAATTCTGTGCCAATGATTCATCTGTTAAGTGCCTATAAGCCATTAATATCTTTATATGCAAATCCTTTAAATATCTTTCTGTCCTTCTCTGTTATTGTAAGTTTATTTCCATTACATACATAAATACACACTGTTTTGAAGCTTCTTTTCATCTATAGTACATTATGATAATATTTTATGATAATATATTTCACATTAGTCTATAGGCTGAATATTATTCCATTATAGTTGACCTTTGAGCAACATGAGTTTGAACTGTGCTGGCCCACTTACACATGGATTTTTTATAATAAATAGGTACAGCACAATAAATATATTTTCTCTCATTTTCTTAACATTTTCTTTTCTCTAGCTTATGTTATTATAAGAATATAATCTATATATTCTTATATAGACTTTTTTTTCCTGCTTTTTCCAATTGCTTTATTACACATGACAAAGGTCACCAGCCCATCCATCATGTCCCTGAACCACTTACCCACCCCCCTACTGGAGAGGAAAAGGGCCCTGAGTTGAGAGGACAGTCGTGAGCTCCTTAGTACATAATCTGGTACACTGAGGCATGGTCCCTGGACCCTGTGCCGATCAGACGGTTGTTAGGGGATACATCACAGCACATGGTAGAGGTTGTCTGAGGTACCTGGAACACCATGGTTCCCGTGGACATGCTGTAGATGCTAACCAGGTTGTCCATCCCAACATTCACCCACCACTGGCCCAGAGGGGAGAACTTGAGACCGAGGATAGTGTTGTCCTTACAGCCCACCATGTATTTCTGACCCCAAAGGTGGGTTGAAGCCACTGCTGGCCATTGGCTGTGCCCACCAGAACACAGTCCTCCCAGGGACTGGGGGATAGGCTTATTATCTGAGATTCAAATGTGTATTCCAGGGGCTCCTTGATGTTCCTCAGGTCCCAGCACTGCAGGCAGGCATCCAGACCCCCTGTCCAAATGGTCCGGTCTTTGACAGCAATGCTCTTGGCTCCACTTGGGGTGCTTGGCAGGTCCCTAACGACACTCTGGTCCCGCAGGTCCCAGATCCTGATGGTGCCATCAGTGAAGCTGGTGAAGGCCAGGCTGTCCTCCATATTGGCAGCCAAGGCCTGGCAGGTGAGACCTGCCGAGGGTAGTGCATCTCTTAGGTGCAGGGAGGGTGCCATCAGGTCCCACACGCTCGCAGTGGGCAACTTGTGGCCACCCATCAGCAGGGTGGTGCTGTTGGAGAATAGCAGGCAGGTGTGCAGGGGGTCTGCACATGCAGGTAGCTGTCAGGGAAGCTGTCCTCCACCATCTGGCCGGCCAGGCTCCACACCTTGACGCCATCCCTGCTGCAGGTGAACACATGCCGTGTGAAGCTGCTGACTGCTGTGGCCAGCACGGGCTCCCCATGTTTTAACATCTGCATCTTCTCCATTCTATGTGGGGTGGCCAACTTCTTGGGTTGCCAGAGCAAGGTATCTGGTCTACAAATATATTAGATGTTTATATTATTGGTGGGCTTTTGGTCAATAGTAGGCTATAGTAATTAAATTTTTGGAGAGTCAAAAATTGCACTTGGATTTTTGAATGCATAGAGGGTTGGTATCCCAAGCCCCTCATTGTTTAAGGGTCAAGTGTACATGGAAACACCATAATTTTAAAAGCAAGTCTTTTTGACAACACCTCTATTTTATAATTTTTAAGTATTTTGACAATACTTTGAAGAACAACCAAAAGTACAAATATTTATACAAATGAACTCATATTTTCTTTAGTCTAATGACAAAGAATAAAATTGTAAAGTCAAATGGTATGTATTTTCTTATGGTTGTTGCAACTGTTTCTGAAAAAGTCCACCATAACTTGAACAAATATATTTTTATAAATATTAGACCATTCATTCTCTACTTCATCACCAATAATGGGTTGTATAATTTTAGAAATTATATACATTGCTTGGTTGTTGATTTTATATGATACTTTTTGTGTGTTGCCTATTTTTACTTTGAAATTTCAACTGTTTTTCCCATTTTTAAAATTGTTATTTTCCTGTTTGTTTGAATTTGTCTGTTCTAAAAAGTTCATGCAAGTGGAATAATATAATCTGTTGTTTTTGAAATTGTCTTTTTTCACTTAGCCTGTTTTCAAAATTTATCCATGTTATAACATGATCACTGCTTAATTTCTTTATATTGCAAATAACATTCCATTGTATAGATATACCATGTTTATTTTCTGTTCATCATTGGTTGGGTATTTCATTTTTCCCCCACTTTTTAATTATTATGAACAGTGCTGCTCTAAACATGGTATGAGCATTCAGGTACGCATTTTTGTGTGAAACTGTGTTTTTTCTCTTAGTATATAACTTGGAGTGGAATTGATAGATTTTATTTCTCTTTTACTTATGAAGAACTGCTGGACTTTTCAAAAGTGTGAATGAGTATTCAATTTCTCCACATTGTCATACAAATTTTAATTGTCTTTTTTATTTTTTATTTTTAGCCATTCTACTGTGTGGTGTCTCATTGCAGTTTTCTACTTTCATTTTCCTACTAGCTAATTTTCTATTTGCATTTTCCTATCAAATACTGATATTAAGCATTATTGCATGTGCTTATAAGACATTTGTAAACTTTCTTTGGAGTAATGTTTACTTAAGTTGGGTTACTTGTCTTTATATTGAGTTGTGAACATTGGCTATATATTTCTTATCAGCTATAAGGTTTGAACATATTTTCTCCCATTCAGTGGGTTGTCTTTTCCCTTTTCTTAACCATGTCCTTTGAAGCACAAGATGTAACCTTGGTGAAGTCCTATTTATCTGTTTTGGTGTTTTGGTGTTTGTGCTTGTGGTGCTGTATATGAGATATCTATCATTGCCTGAAAGATTTACTCCTATTTTTTTCAGAGGTCTATACTTTTAGCTCTTAGGTTTAGGTCTATAATCCATCTTAAGTTAATTTTTGTATTTGAAGTAGGAATTCAACTTCTTTTATTTGCGTGTGGATGTTCAGTTGTCTTGGCATCATTTGTTGAAGAGACTTTTCTTTCTCCATTAAATTGTCTGATGCATTTGTTAAAAATTAATTGAGCCCAAATGCAGGTGTTTAGTTGTAAACTCTAATTTCTACTCCATTGATATATATGTCTGTTTATGCCAGTACCACACGGCTTTGTATGGTAAAATGTACTGGGTAAAAAATCTTTACTAAGATCATTTTGGATATATTCTGAGTGACATATTAGTTTTAAGATCAACATGTTAATTCCTATAAAAAAATTTGGAATTTTGAAAAGAATTGTGCTGAATCCCTTGATCAATTTGGGGATTATTGCCATCTTAAAAATATTACGTCTTCTGATCCATGAACACAGACTGTCTTCCTATTTATTTAGGTTTTCTTTAATTACTTTTATCAATTAAAAATATTTCAGTGTACAACATCTCCAACTTGTGCTATCTATAAAAGTGTCTTTCTCAGTCAGAGGCTTATAAAAGAGGTGGTTATGGAATCATGATCCAGCTTCTTTAAGCTTTGGCCCTGGGGTGCAATACCTCACTCCACCCCTATCCTAGTTAGATGACCCTTCCTCACAGCAAGGAATGCAGAGATTAGATAGAATGCTTCCTGAGCATCTCTGTCTCCCACTCAAAGCTGATGTGGAAAAGAAGCATCGGGCTTAAATATGATGTGGGGTAGGGGGATGAGAAACCACATGTCTATTATGCTAACATTTGGGTAAAGACAGAGTTATGTGCATTGATATATTTGAACTTGTGTAGAAAATAAATGGTATAATTTATTTGGTAACTATATTTCCCCTGGGAAAGTAAACTTGGAGCTGAGGGACAGAATGGAAGTGAAATTTATTTTTAGCTTTCTATCATATTTTACTTTTTAAACATTATGCATTTATCATAGCCAACAACATAAAAATATTAAAACCTGATATCATTTTCATTAAAATCAGGAATGTGCCATGGATACACAGAAACCATCAATATTATTTTATAGGTTCAGGATAACAACATTAAATGAAAAAATCTACTAATAGCTGAGTGTTGTGGGTGAATGTTTTGCAATATAGTCTTTCCTATAAAATCAGCCAGGTGGCCGTTCATCTGGCTGCCTACTGAGCAACCTGGCACCAAGGAATAAACAAGAGTCACATGAGGTAACTATGCTATTCACTCTGCTTTTATTGAATACATGTTCACTTAAAGTAGAATATCAACATGCAAGGGCTATCCAGAAAGTATCAAGCCAAATAATAGGAAAAATAATTTATTGAAAAAGATACAAAATTCAAGAAACATTGCCCATAGGACATTGATGCCTCAGTCCTCTTCAAAGTGGCAGCTTGGGACCTCACACAGTTCTCCTAACTGCAGCATGATGTTCCTTCTATCCTGGTAGCAGAAGCTATGGAATGAATTTTGCCACAACATGTTTTCTGCCAAGATATTGCATCAAAATCTTGGACGCAGTAGTTTTTGGAATCCTCAGATCAGTTTCTAGTTCTCTCACTGTCAGCTGATCTTTGTTGATTGTAGCAGTACACGTTCAACATTCTCAGGTGTCCAGCATGTTGCAGGCCTCCAGAACGTGGATCATGTTGAATAGATTCTTGACAGTCTTGAAGCTTTTGTGCCACACTTTTATTTGTGCTGCTCTCATTGCATCATCCCTGAAAAACTTCTGAATCATCTGAATAGTTTCCACAGAGAAATGTTCAAGATTAAAACAAAATCTGATGTAGACCCATTGCTCTACTTGCTCAGTCATTTTGACTGTGATGACCACACAGTACACATGCTCACTCAATCACATCTACTGCCCCCACTGACTAGAACAGTGAAGGCATCATTGTTCACACATGCACATTCCAGTCCACTGTCCTTGGCTGCCAGCTTACGTTGATGTTGCACAAGCCGCTCTTACTATGTTAACAATGGCTGGACTATTTTTTTGCATAGACATTGTATATTAACATCCTACTCACACCCTAACAATTTAAGAGAAATATGTCACACACACACACATGCACATGCACACTAATCAATGGGGATAATGAATCTGAACCTCAGAGTCTCAGTCAACAGGTCTGGAAAATAGCATGGTGGGCAAGGAAGCCATCAGTGTCTTGCGAGGAAGAGCCAGTCGCACAGGTCAGAGGGATATGGTCCAGATCCCATGGAGCAGAGCCTCCAACCACCGATGCCAATGAAGATCAGATCAGCATGGCAGGGAGCAACAAGTAAAAGTGGAAACGTTTGGAGCACAGTCCTATAAGCGTAATACAAATTTTCATTTCACACAGTGAAAGTAAATGGAAATATTTGTCTCCAGTTAGCCCACTATCTGTTTCTTGAACTTGGTATTTCAGGCTTTCCTATTTATTCCTAAATCTTTATGTATTTTAAAGCATTTTTGCCATCTTTTCATTAGCCATACCATATCTGCAGCAAGCCCATCCATTAGGACAACAGGTTTGCAAATATTATGCATTTGAACAATGATCAAAATGTAGGAGGTAAAGCATAAATAAAAATATAAGTCTTGCTATATGACTTCCTACATCAAAAGAATTTTTGAATAGAAACAATTTTTAATAATAATTATGTTTTCTAATCGACAAGGAACTTTTCATTACTGTACCTGCTATGGATATGAATTTTCAATCTGACTTTCACAGTAAGGCTGCAGTATATAGATTTTCTGTAAAGATGAACCTCAGTAATTTATTTTTTCTTGAATCAGTCATAAAAACCCTATTCAACTTGACTGAACTCAAAATAAGAGTCACTTGCCTATCAATCTCTACTCCAAGTTATGTGGTATATAGGTTTTTTAAAAATCTGATGGCCCACTTAGGTCAGTAATCTTAGCTTTTTATTTCACTAGCAATAATGCTAAGAAATTGAATGAAAATAGAGTTTCATATCTAACCTGGAATAACAGATGTAGGGACTTTTTGAGTCTCCCTGAGCATTTAAATTCAAGTTGCATCAACATTTTTTATTCTAATAGTTATTAGTATATAAATAAGGTTCCTTTGTCTCCTTTTAAGAACAACTCAACCAAATAAATCCCTTTAAAAGAATAAAGTCTCAATATTTTTATTAAATGTTTTCTAATAACTTTTTAGACTTTATTTATTATATTTAGAGATAGGGGAAGAAAGAGAGGCAGAGAGGGAGAGAAACATCAATGTCTGATTACCTTTCACCTGCCTCCAGCTAGGGACCTGGCTGGAGACCTGGCTTGCAACCTGGTTATGTGCCCAGGTTGGGAATCAAACCAGCCACCTTTGGGTTCACAGGCCAGCACCTTATCCACTGTTCTACTAGCCAGGGTGTTTTTCTAATAATTTTAATTTAAAAATTGTGATTTCCTTTTAAAACTGTTCAGAAATTAAACTGCCAGAATTTAAAATGTTAATTTCAGCAACTAGAAACCTACACTAGCTTTTCCATGTATTATTTTCAGACATTTGCTAGACAAATGTAATAAACCTGTACCCCACAAATTAATGATTAATGGTAACATCTTATGAGCAGTGTATCTTTCATGCCCTGGTCAAATTTAGTTCATACCTAAATTATTTGACACGTCCAAAGCCTACTATGCTGTCTCCATAGCAGTATTGTTACATATTCAAATCTTTCTGTCTTCATTTCCCAAATGATACTTTTTCGCTCAGTTCATTACCTTTTTCTTTTCTGAATGATAATCCATTTTAATGCAAAATAGTATCATTTACCAAATATCTTTTAAAGTATAAGGGCGAGACCTCCTGCTTTGTCTTGGACACTTTCTGGTTATCCAGTAATTAATTATAAATGCCACCTTTTCTTTTCAAAAGTTATGCACCTCTATGCAGCATTATTTACAATACCCAAGTACTGGAAACAGCCTAAGTGCCTATCAGTAAATGAGAGGATAAAAAAAATTGTGGTACATTTACATAATAGAATACTACACAGCAGAAAGAAAGAAGGAACTCTTATCTTTTTCAACAGCATTGATGGAACTGGAGAGTATTATGCTTAGTGAAATAAGCCAGGCAGTGAAAGACAAATACCATATGATCTCACCTATAACAGGAACCTGATAAATAAAACAAACAACTAAGCAATACAGAACCATAAGCTTGGAAACATGGAACAGACAGAAAGTGACCAGAGGGGAGGGGGAAGGTGGGTAAAGATGGAAAGTAGGGGAATGTGTGAATGACCCATGGAAAATAGAGTGGGAATTGACTGTGGGCATGGGGGGCGGGGTAGGAGGAGGGCAAAGGGGGAAAATTGATACAACTGTAATAGAATAACAATAAGTAATGATTTTTAAAAAGTGTCTCATTTATATAACAAGCCATATGGCAATATAATTATAGAGCTAATTATTATGTCCTGTTCAATGTTACCTTTAAAATGTGCCTGGATTCCAGTCTCTTGTCTCCCTCTCTGCTGCCATCATTTTAGATCAGCAACCAGATTCCTGAACCAGTTTCTGTCTGTACTTTTCATCCTCTTGCCCTCCAAATCTTTGATCTATATAATGGGCACAATAATCTTCTTAAAGCAAAGCAAATATTGTCTTTAGTTGATTCCACTGTTCTTACAATAAAATCTACACATATTACTCTAAGTTCCTCCCTATGTGACTTGGCTTTTGCCTCACTCTAGGCACGTGGATTCTTAGTCTCTGAAACACACCTTGCTCTTGTTTGGGTTGGGCCGTCACACATACGGTTTCTTTTTCTTACAGCTGTCTTCCCTTGAGTTTTTATATGACTGCTGCCTTAAGTTTTTTGTTGGTTTCACCACCTGAGAGGTCTTTGCTGATTCCTTTATTTTCTATCATATTACCTTATTCACTTCTTTCATTATTTTTATAATTTTGGGGAAAATGTTTGCTCATCGACTTTCCAACTGTCAGTTCCATGAGAGCAAATAATTGTTCAACATTGCATGCTCAGCAGTGAGCATCGAGTTAGGCTTACAGTGGCCTTTCCAGCAACCAGCCCGTCAGTATACCTTCTTTTTTTTTTTAGTTTTATTGTTGTTGTATTACATCCATCCCCTTTTTTCTCCCCTCTGTCCCTCTCCCCACCCACCCATTCCCCACAAAGTCACTCCCACCTGTTGTCCATGTCCATGGTTCCTTTATACTAGGTTCTTGCGTCAGTATATCTTGAACACCTAATTTTCCCTAATGCTCTTCCAGGTAATAGGGTATGGTAAGGAAGACAGCTGTCATCTTTACCCTCAATACACATAATCCAGTGTAGTAAACATATATGCTACAAAGAACCAGAAAAGAGTAGTATATTAAAGAGAGACCAGAGGAGAACCTTCTGCCTTTACTTAAGAGCTCAGGGAAAGCCTCAATGAGAAAGTGTTATTAGAGGTGAGATGTGCACAGTGAATAAGGGATTACTGTATCAAGAGAACTTCAAGGAGAAGGAAGAACTTGTGCAAAGCCCCTGAAACCAGCAGTAGCTTGACATACTAAAAACAGACTAGGTGAATTTGACTTCATTGCAATAACCAAGCAAACAATTCATTCAGCCTTTAATATAATTCAGTAGACATTCCTGAAACATCTACTGCATGCCACTGATTGAGCTAGGAATTCTAGATACATCAATGAACACAATCAGGAACAATCTGTGAGCTTTAAAGCAGCAAGGAGGAAGAGTAAAGTATGATATTTAATAGCAAAAGAACTAGGATTTAAGAATAAATATTTTTAGTGTTACTTCTGACACCCAAAAGTGGACTAATGTTACATTATAACGCATTGAGCAGTCTTCACAGGCTACTTAATGACTGTAAGCCTAGAACATGGATTGCCTTGTTCATTTGATTATCACATCATTCTAAAGGAATGAGCAGTTCCTTTCTGTATGGGTTATAAGCATTTTCCGAATTGTCAAATCTAATTTTATGTTTCCTGGTTTGCTGAACTTACTTCTTTTACTAGTCTAGTCATCTTGTCATTTAAAGAAATTGAACGTAGTCTAGCATGCTTTCTGTTTGATATTTTTAAAGATTTTATTATTATTTTTTTTTAGAGAGAGGGGAAGGGAGAGAGGCAGAGAGAGAGAGAGACATTAATATATGGTTGCTTTTCACCTGCCTCCAGCCATGGACCTGGCTGGAGCCCTGGCTTGCAACCTGATTATGTTGCCCTGGCTGGGATTTGAACCAGCAACCTTTGGGTTTGCAGGCTGGCGCCTTATTCTGCTTGATTTTTAAAGAGCTAAGAAACTAAAGACTGTTCTAAGTTCATCCTTCCACTGGAGTAGAAAAATGATGGTGTTATCCAAAAACCAGATGCCACACTGAAGAGCCTTTAAGAGCAGTGAAGTTATCTTAGGCCTCTTCTGTTTATGATTTTGTTATGTACTCCTTTCCTTTGTACTTTATGGCTTTAACTGAAGATTACTTGAACATAGCTGAATACTCCATTTTTTTCTATGAGAAAAATAAGACCTGTTTTGTTTGTTTGATTTGGGGGATGGGAAATATTAGTGGCAAGGCTTGAAACACTTGAGACCCAAAGTTATGAACTGATGGTCACAGCAGTTTTTAGTCTGTACTCTGTAAACACAGGTACTGCTTTGTTTTATGTTTTTGTTTTCTTTTTTTTTTATTGTAGCATCTGTGTTTTCTACATCAGCCCATACAATTATCTTGCTGCAGGAAAAAGGGATGTTGTCTTGTATACTCATGCAAAATGGTGTCTAAAATCACCTCTTTGGTTAAAATCTTATCTGGATAAAAATCAATATGGAGAACATATCTACTCACCTTTCATAATGTTCTGATTTAAACCTATCTTTCTAAAACTATGAGAATAAGATTGTGAGTGATGTGCTGACCAAGTATGTGAAATAGGAGGCCCTGAGAAGCCATAATACAGTGTTAATGTGGCTTCCAAAAATTATCATTTGGGGTTTTCTTTTACTAGCAAAATTATAGTCTTTAGAATAAAGGAAGTAATAATTCTTACTTACTACTCACTGGTCAGGTTACCATTGTAGCATTATGTTCTATTTTGGACAATACATTCCACGAGGTTTAATTTTATTTGTCAACTAGGCTGGGCCATGAGGTGCCCAGATGTTTGATTAAACATTGTTTTAGGTATGTCTGAGAGAGTGATTCTGAATGAGATTAATATTTGAGCATGTAGGCTGATAAGCAGATTACCCTCCCCAATGTGGATGGGCTTCATCTGATTCAATGCTTTTTAACAGGTGTGCAGCAAGAATTTTTAAGACATGCAGTGTCTGACTATTTAGGTGGGGATACTGACCTCTTTCCCCTTACATTGTCAAATAAAAATATGACAACAGACACCACAATAGTCATCCAGTGTGAAGGAATCAAAATTATACTTATTTTTTATCAGTTGGAAAAATATGTAGATATAAGGCAGAACTTTAGTAATTAGTTTTTGTGTGCCATGAGATGAAAAAGGTTGAAACCCACTGATTTAATCAACTAAAGGCCTAAATAGAACAAAAAGAGTAAGGGAGAATTTGATCTGTGCCTGTCTCTAAGCTGAGATATTGGTCTTCTTCTGCCTTTGAACTGGAACTAAAAGTCTGTTATTGGCTTTCCTGAGTCTCCAGCTTGCAGACTGCAGATCATGGGAATGGAATTCTTTGAATGGCATAAACCAATTTCATATAGTAACTCTCTAGCTAGCTAGCAATCCTATTGACTTTTTCTGGAGGATGCAAACTAATATACTGTCCAAGAATGGCATTGGTAAAGTGTAAGTTTATATTTATAGGATATATTCAAGATGGTTATGGGGTATATTAATTATGGAAGTCTAGGCTATAGTAACAAAAATATTAAAAACTGTAGAATTGTTTTAATATAATATTTTATCTCTAGCTCTCCTAAGAGCTCATTTAGATTACAATGTAGTGATTGGGTTTACTTCTGCACATTCATTTAGGGACCCAGTTTGACAGAGGCTGTGATGTTTTCAGTATGGGCATTGCCATCTCTGGTAGCAAGAGGGTTAACACCTAAAGGCGAGCATAGGTTCTCATGACTCTAGCAGCAGAATCAGACTCCAGATCACCTATGAAATCAGAGTAGTGAGTGCTGTCTGTTTTGCAGTTGGGAAAATCTCCAGGAGAGATGTAAAAGTTGTGCCTAATAATGAAGTAGAAGTTTGGTTGATTGAAAAGGAAAAAAAGTATTCACCAAAAAAGACAGACACATGCATAAATCTGCACTTTAAGATTTTGAAATTGGTTAATGGTGAAATCAAAATGACATTACTTTCCCTTTTGAGACCTACTAAGTGCTATTTAATAACATTTAAAATCAAACATCATATGATTTTTATAGATCTTTATTGTCATCTCAGTAATCTATTTTTGTTTGTTTTTACTATTTTATTCTCTAATCAATTAGGATGCCAAATCATTGAGCATGGGACTTTTCAAATTTTACATTCGGTTAAGTTTTCTGTTACTAGTCCAATGCCTTTAACATAGAGGTTTTAAAGAAATATTTGTCTAGGGTGTCCTGAGTCTCATTATCCCCCACCACATATCCCAACCTGTTTCAGCTGGTTACTGCTACTTGAAATATACAGAGTGCATGCGATCAGTTGGCAAAATCTTAGTAAAATAAACAACATACCAGAAAAGTGTAATGTTTTGAAATAAATTTATTCTTATATATAAATACATAAACATAGTAATTTTTTAAATTGTAAAAATAAAAGGTCTCCATTTGCTGCAATAATAGACTGCATTTAACCTGAGAATCTTTGAGCACCCTTTCATTAACTTTTCTTTCTCCATGGACATCACAATGTTTTCAATCTTAGCTTTAACAAGCTCTTTATTGGAATGAGGTTGTTTATTAACTTCTTTCTCACAAATGCTGCATACATAATAGTGTAAAGGATTTGCATGTGGTGAACTAGGCAGCCAGATTTCCCTTGACCAGAATTCAGGAACATTGACACTGAGACATTCTTGCACGTTTTGGGGATTATGGGCTGGTGCACCATCTTGCTGGAATATCAGATGATGTCCATTTGTGACTTGCTTCATCCATGGTACAACTACTTCTCTCAAAACGTCAAGGTAGACATCCTGGATCTTCATTGATGATCTCCTGGATTCTGTGTACAATATGCAGACTTGTGTGATCCTTGCATACCTTAGGCATTTTCCTTGATGTGGTGACATCAGGATCAGTATCATACACCTTCTTCACATTGTAAACTGAATGTAAAGGGATCTTACTGAAGTCCACAATTTCCTTAGCAGTTGGCCTTGCATGCAGTCCAGAAATTATGATTGCTCTAATATGGTATTCCTTCAACATGATGGTTGCTCTCAGAATTTAATACTTTATATCTGAAGCAATGATGTTAAATCATAACCTTAGAAACAGAATATTTTAAAATTAATAAGCATGTAAAATAAGGAAATGCAATGTTATTGCTAATTGGTTACATGCACTCCGTATTAATAAACAAATGCTTCTACTTCCTAGATATATCTCAAATCCTTATTCACATAGATGAAATTTTTTATCATAAATTAACCAGAATTTAAATGACTTCTATTAATCTGTTTTTAAAACAATAAAGTTTTTATTATTTTTAGAGAGAGGGGTAGGGAGAGAGGCAGAGAGGATGAGAGACATCAGTGTATGGTTGCCTTTCATCTACCTCCAGCTACAGACCTGGCTGGAGACGTGGCTTGCAACCTGGTTATGTGCCTTGGCCAGGAATTGAACCAGTGACCTTTGGGTTCGCAGGCCAGTGCCTTATCCACTATGCCACCAGCCAGGGCTTAGCAATCTCTTTCTTTTTTTTTTTTTTTAAGGTTTTTTTTGTTTTGTTTTGTTTTTTTATTTCATTACTTTTAGAAAGAGGGCAAAGGAGAGAGGCAGTGAGGGAGAGAGACATCAATGTATGGTTGCGTTTCACCTGCCTCCAGCCACAGACCTGACTGGAGACCTGGTTTGCAACCTGGTTATGTGCCCTGGCTGGGAATCGAACCTGCGACCTTTGGGTTCGTAGGCCGGCACCTTATCCACGTGCTCCCAGCCAAGGCAGCAATCTCTTTCTTAAAGAAAGCTTTGATAAGGCATTTATTTGGAGAGTTTCTCAATGAGAAGATGACATAAAAGAATTAAATAATGGAAGTTGGGGCTTAGAAGCCTTTGCCTGCCTCTGTTCAAACTATAAGTCTTAGTTTATAGACTTTATATTATGATATTACATTGCATAATAGTTCTTTGCCAGAATGTAGAGCTTGGATTCCTTATTAGCAAGTTGGAAATAGAAATGTCCAGTGCTGTGTATACTTGCTGACCATGCGTCCTGTAGTACATTACATTTATTAATGAATGTCACTGGGATGCATTATTAGTTCCCATTAGGATTCAGAACTAACACAAGAGAGCACAGAGCACAGAAGAAATAAACAGTAGTTGCAAACAAAAATTAGGAAACATGCTACATGAGAGAACATCTTATTAGATAAATATCTGTTGAATATAATTTCCAAAAATTTAAAAGGTCTTCTAGGGGTGTTGAGCTTCTCTTTGACTCATTTTTAAAGAAAGGGACTGAAAGTAGATTCCTATCCACTTTTGAATAATGTTTGAAGTTAATTTTCCCTTGGAAAATTTGAAGCTATTATGTTTTTCAGGAAGAAACTAGTCAATTTTCTTGTACTGTTGGCTTCAAGACATTCTCTGTTGGTTGCCTCATAGACATGCTGTCCTTCATTTATGCAGATAGCACAGGTGACCCACTGTCAGTAGGATATTGCATCAATTAGTGGCACATAATTGAGAAATAACAGATTGGGGTTAGGGGTGCAGTCTGTGAGTAGAAAACCGAGTTTTCCCAGGCAGAAGTATACTGGCCCATGTGGAAATTAAATAGGTGACCTTGACTTTCAAACCACCGGGATCTAATTGAGTTAACTATCTCTGTCATACAATGTCATATAAATAACTAATATTCTTGTCATTATCACCCCATGATACCTGTTAATGTTATAAATCTCTAAGTTTTACTATTCAAATAATACTGTTTCCAGGATGACATTTCTGGCGATACATTTTTTTTTTTCATGCAGTACAGAAGGGATAATGCAAAATTGTTGCTGGCTGTTAATAAAATATTAGCTATCATATTGTTCAGCTTCAAAGTGATAACAGACCCTCATTTTCCTCAGTGAAGTTCAAGAACAAAATGAAAAATAAGACGCAGGAGTCATTATTAATCTTTTCACGTAGGGGTGATTTAGCCATAATGCCTTTTAATTCTATAGGTAGGCTGATTCAAAAGACCTAAGCGAGAACAGGCAAACCATGAATAAGCTATTATAAATAACCTCCCTCCCTCCCTTCCTCCCTCTCTCAATCTTTCTTTCTCTATCATCTATCTTCATCATCTTCATATCTGCTTATCATCTGAATATAGCATTTAAATGCATCCTGGCAAGAGCTTAGCTTTTTTGATCAATTAACTTTGCTCAACACTTGTGACATTGGTATCCATTTTGAATGATAATATGAACAATCTAGTTTCTTAGATAACTTCACTCTAAAAAGTCTGTCTTTAAGTAATAACTGTCATTGATTTTTCAATTAAAGTTATGTATATTTTTAAGTCTGTTATGCTCATTGAATTTAAGTTTCCTGATGGCAAGAATTAACTTGAACATATCATGCAACTTACACTTCCATTCTGAAAATGATGTTTACTTCACATCTCCCTGAAATTTCCCAGTTCCTCCTTCCTTTTAGTGGAGCCGTGAAAATCCTACTCTTTATTGAAGTCTCAAATATTAAGCTACTCAGTAAAAAATTTTAAACTTCTATTTTCAGTTCATATTGTATCCTTCCATCATCAGTATGTCTATGTAATTTTCACTTTTGTTTTTATTATGTACTAAAATAAAGAGATTGCATCTCAATTATTTCTCTATTTATTACAATATATTTCTTGACATAAAGTAGACTTAAAACATATTTATGAAGTGAATACTATAATAAACTTACTCAAAATTATTATTGACTTAAAATGATTGCACTATTTTACCAAATATAATATTGACAAATAAAATTGCTACACAAAAATAGTCATCTAGTTTTGGTATAATTCCCACCAAATGTGAACAAATAATACATTTCTTAAATTATAGTTGCTTTCTCCTTTTCATCTGTCACAGACACAATAATTATATGTTGTGGAGAAAGTTTCTGATTTTTAATAATTGGATGTGCTCTCTGATTCCCCATGAGAGAAATAGTATTTGGTCAGGCTTTTTTTAGCAGATATGTACTTCACATCTGCACCATTTTACCATCATCTTTTTAGTCCCTAAGCACTATTTTTTAACCTATAGGAAATAAACTAAATATTGTAGGTATCTTTCTATCTCAAAGTTTGAATTAACACTTCTCAACAAGCTGCCCCATCCTCTACTGTTTTTTCAATCCTTTATTTTCACCACTGTATAACTATTCATCATTTTTCTCTATGGATTTTACTCCTGTTATATTCATATCTCAATTTGGTCTTGCCTAATATAATTTGTTTCCTTTTATTTTCATCCCTGCAAACATTTCAATACTTTTTATTATGCTTTATTCAAATATGGTTTATTAATCCTACATGGTGACATAATATGATAATCTAATAGGAAAAAGAAGTAAAATTAGACAACGAACTAATGCATTGTTGTTGACTTCTAGGAGAACCTTGTAAAATGTTGACCATTGTTTGAAAAGTGTAGTTTAGAGAAAATTATGGACTACAATGCAATATTTAGAAAAATTCTTACTGTACCCTGGTGATTGATTTTACCCCAAAATAAGATATTACAACTTTCTCTACTCCCCCAAACACTGGCAGTCCAAATTAAATACCTTTCTTGTTAAAAAGTTATTGTGAACAGAGTTCTGCTCTATTCTTCATGTAAAACCACAAGATAATGCTGTATAATCACAAATTTCAGAGGGATATATCTATATATCTATATATAGATATATATATCTGGGTTATTAAGTTGGAATTATAATAGAATATTATATAGGTAGCAAGTAGAAATATGTATTTGCCACTTTAAGATATATTTGCTTGCATGTGTACCTGTATGTGTGTATACATGTGCATAATTTTACTATATGCAATGTACATATGCATAGTAGTGCTTAAGTAGTACATAGTAACTATTACTGGGCTCACTCATATCAGATATTTTATATTGTTTATTGTTTCACTACTTATAGAATTTGTAACTTTGAGAAAATTATTTCATACTCTATCCCATTTTCTTCCTCTTTAAAATGCAGAAAATATCTTCCTACTCTTTTAATAAACATTTTATGACATAGTACAAGTAAAGCAAACCTTCAGACACTGTTAGGTAATGCTATAAGGCAAAAGGGACAGGAAGATTGAAGCATAAAATTTGTCTTCCATTATTTAAATCTAGATCTGCTTATATAAACTGAAAAAGAAGCAGCTAGAGGCATGTCTTAGGAAAAAAATTATACTTGTATAATTGGCAGATGACAATATGTAAACCTCTTTTCATATGCTAACTACTAAGAGGCAAATGCCTCAAAGGAGGGATTTGATAAGGAATGAGAGAGCCACAAAATCACGCATTTTGTTGGGCCATCTCCTCAGCTAGGTGAGGAAACATGCGGCAAGAATGAGGATGTGATATTACACCCAAGTCTGGCCCACTTGTCACCATCAAAATCTAGGGGGAAAAAAGAAAATAGGGTGGTTTTGAAAAAAGAGAATTGGTCACTCCCTGTGCATTTTTCTGACAATTTGCAACAAGTTTTGCATACTTTCTTATAAAAATCACAGCCTCCTCTACTCAGTATTGAATGAACCCTTTGCTAATGGGATTAGGATATATGTATGCAGATACCATTATTTCAATGCAAAAGAAACACACAGAGAAAGCCACACAACTTCCAGCTGTTTAAATCCTATGAGTTTTGTGCCTTTGAGCATGGATTTCTTCTCAGAATAATATGACATGGGACAGCTGCACAGCATTTCTCAGTGGCCTCCAGGTTTTTCTGCTTGTTCCTTAGATGGAACTCTTAAGACACTTTGTTAGGATATTCTCATTGTTCAATAAGAGCATTGGTTAATGGTAGAAAGTACTTTACCTACTGGCTTTTAACCCTTAATTCAAGATTATATGTAGTATATATGTTTCTAATGATTTTGTTCACTGATAGTTAAAATTATTTTACTACTGACAAATTTAGAGTGAATAAGTAAGTTCAATTTACTGTACTGTATATTTTATATTATATGATAGTGGAAAAGGGATCTTAGGAGCCTAGAACTGTACATTAGTCCCATCACTTGATGATGAAAGTGAATCCCTTTGAGTTTAAGGAATTTGAGCATCCTATCATGTGAGGCTTTGAGGTAGAAACTAAGAAGTCCTCATTTTTTTTGTTAAGTAATGACCTGCCGATGTTAATACACTATATGTATTTCTTGATGAAGCCTGGGAAGTTAGCAATCTATAGCCATTGGCAAATGAGCAATAAGTCAAACATGAGAAGACATTAATTTCATAGGTCATTGGGAGGCTTAATAATTAGCTGCAGATATAAGCCCAAGGCATATTGCTGGGGATCTCAATATATGCTGTTCAAAAGGTTTTTCATGTACAATTTAGTCCAGAAAAGTGGCATTCCTCTCTACTTAGTAATCAGACCGTCTATGGTCTCATGGTAACAGAAAGAAAAGAAATCCATGTCTTAAAAACCCCAGGAGCATTGATTATCACTGACAATAAAAGAAAAATTGATATCAGATATTTCACAAAAATAATATCTATGTCCTATAAAAAGGAAGCAAAAAGGTTTTCATTGTAAGTCAAAATAACTGCAAATATCAAAACTATCATGTGACAAAATGGTAGACTTCTGTTACTTGTTCTAAAAGATAAATATGAACGCATTATTATCCCTCTTTTTAGGTCATGCTAACATGGGTAATACTTAGCCTGAGGTAGAACAAATGCTGTTATAAGACTTTTATGTGGAATTATGTTATTACAAAGAAGTCACTGTGAATATGGGGGAACGCTTTAAGTGGGTGGTATTATAAGAAGCAGAATGCAAATATGGAGAATATTGTGCTGATTGTTCTCTAGTTTGTGGATATTTAAGTCATTGGTCTGGCCCCAATTCTAGGAGAATGCTGGGATGGTTAGAGTATTAACAGAATAATAAAAGGAGGTGGGGAGGTTGGATGGCAGACTTGATGGAAACATCACAGGAGGCATGTGGGCACCAAACTGTTGTGACTGAGCAACCCAATCTGATTTTTAATGCATATCATTTGTTCTAAATTTGTGTAGCTGCTGAGTAGAAACCGATGAGTATTGAGTGTAGAAATTATGGTTGCAGGAAATTCTAAACTCCTGAGTGGCTTTTTCTATTAGATTTGTTTGAGGGGAAATGACAAAGTGCAAGATATTAGATTAGTACTAACATAATGAAAAAGCCATTTATTTTCAGATAGATTGTACAAATATGACAAATTCCACATTATAATAAGCACTGCCATCTTTTCACAGTGGCATGGCATGCATGCCCACTCACTCAGAGTTATCTTTCTACATCTTATTGACCAGGGGAAGAGACTTAGTTATCTGGTCTTGCTCTGCTTATAGTACAACCTTACATTATAGAAATATGCATCTATTATCCACAAGATGAGAACTTTTAGCATGAACTAGCTATTAAACATGATAGAAGATTAATTTTCTTTCTTTTTGCTTATTGGTATAGCTTTTAAACTGTTCCCTGTTTGTTTATGTCAACTTTTCCAAGTCTTTTATGTAGAATCAAAAGACAAAAACACTAGACTTAAGATCTCAGAGTAACAATTTCCTCTTTTCAATCACTTGTTATGTAAATTAGACAATTCATTTCTCCATCACTCCCTTTCTCACCTTAAAGGAGGAAATAGGAACTGACATCCATTCTTACTGACATTTTATTTTATGATTATTTTTATCGTTGATTTTTTTTCCTGCCTCATGCTCATTTGCGCAGCACCACAGAGGGACACCAGCCCCGCGCAGACAGCAGGACACACCGTCCTGTGCTCACATAGCGGACAGAGGTCTCTACTGGGGAGCCTTCCCCGGGGCCTGCGCACCTTTGGGAGGGAGCCTGGGACTGAGGTGGAGCCCAAGGGGGCAGCAGCCGTTATGCGCAGCCCACAGCTTGGTTTGAGCCTTGGCCTTGGCCTTTGGCAGGCCGAGCCAGACCCTTGGCGATGCTGCACCAGCACGTTTCCCACACTTGGGGTGAGCGATATAGGCAAGTCCACTGAGCTTGCGGCTGCCACCCTTTGGGATCATGTGTGCCTTCGTGGGGCTGTACCAGGGCAGGAGAGCTCAGCATGTGCGTTCATGGCCTTGGCGTTGCTGTGCTTCTTGGCAAAGCGCATGCTCCTGCGGGGCTTAGGGTCTGTCCCCTTAAAAGATTTGTATCTTTGTAATTGGGGCTTCTTAATGCCATTTCTGTGCCATTTTGGAGACTGGTTGTGTGCTATGCGGTTCTTGGACTGAGCCATCCCTGCACTTAAGCCCCAGGCTCCTGAAGCGCCTGGGACTGGAAGAGAAACATTCTTACTGATATTTTAAATAGTTAATTATTAATGACAATGAAACACTTCCCAGACATAAAGCAAAACATGTTCTTTTTTTTTTTTTTTTTTTTTTTTTAAGTCTTTTTCATAATACAATTTATATTGCCTATTTGTATTTGGTAGAAATGTTCACTTACTTCATGATACATTTTAAAGAAACTGAAATAGTTTACAGGGCAAAAATAAATATCATCACTCATGAAATACCTAAAAGCTTCCAGCTAGAGTTTTTATTTTATCCCCTTGTGCACAGACTTTATGCAATAGTCCCTACTTTCATTTAGTAATTTTCATAACGTTGACAGATAAACGAAAGGAGTTAGAATTCATATCTTGTGCATATTTGACAAGTTCTAACAGAATTGTTTGCAAAATTTTATTGAAATCCCTGCTTTCATTTATCTTTGTTAACACAAGCCTCAGAAATCAGTGGTATGGAATTTTTGTATAATTTAAGAGAATTAAGTGTGCAGGTGTTCAGCGAATAGCCTATTTTTCTAAGTAAATAAAATCTTTTGGAATAAAATATATTACTTTTATTACCTTATGAAAGAATATCCAATTGGTTTGATTCATTTCTGAAATAAAAAGCAAAAACTATATTGCAAAGAAGAAGATGAGAAACCAAAAAACAAAAATGCTAGTAATCTAATGAACATGCATTAGTAAACAAGCTAGAATTGCTTGAACAGCTACAACAGGAGTTTTAGAGTTGCAACACTTCTAAAGTTGCTGCATTAAAGGGCATATGCCCACTGAAGCCAGTTTCAAAGATTTTAATCTGTGGAAACTGCTGTGCACCACAATAAATCCGTAACATAACATTCACAACGTGGACAGTGGAGGGGAACTTGGGAAAGATAGCCCTTGTAAAAACTTGAAGTGATTCTTTCCTCCACTTGTTAAGACTGGCCCTCATATAAACCTTCCTAGACAAATGGGTTTCAAGTGCACTTTGAAAGGTCTGTACAGAAAGAAATTTAGTACTTTCCATTTTAATGGCTTGCAGTCCTGATGGAAGGTTTTTGTTGTTGTTGTTGTTTGTTTGTTTTGTTTTTCCTTCTCTTAGCCAACCTAAATGCTTTATACAACATTTCATGCTCACTTATTCTTGTTCTGCCCTCTGTGGCATGAGTACCGATCAGCACCTTCTATGTAATAATCCTTCATGTAATTGAAAAACAACTTGTTTCCCCAGACTACTTTCCAACTTAAATAATATTAGTTCCCTTAACCTTTCCTCTGAGATTCTATTTTCCAAGCTATTAATCATGTTTATTGCTTGTCCTTAAACCTTCTTTTAGTTTTCCAAGGTCTTTTTAACTTACTGAGTCCTGGCCTGTGCATAGCACTGTGATTATGCTAGAATTCCTTCTCACTTTGTATGCATTGTTTTTCTGCTTCTGTATCCAGATGGTCACATTTCCAATTCACCTTTGATATGGGACTGTAAGACTGTTGTAGCTATTATCATTGTTGCCTAATTCCCTCTCCACCCTCTCCCTAATGATCAAAGAGTTTACTTATAAAATAACTACATTTGTTTACTCCTGAACCTTTCTAGTTTAGAAAAACATTTTTAATTTGATACTTCTTGTTCAAAACAGGGTCATCCTAACCAACTCACCTAATTTAGTATTTGTTTTTCAAATTATAATACATGTTTGAGAGTTTAAAATACATGTATAATTTTATATCAAAAAGACATTATACAAGACAAATATTTTTTTTGAAACTCTGTTTCATTTGTCATTCAGATTTTTACGTGTGGTTCATTTTAAATAAAATTGAATACATGCACATATTCCTTGCATAGCTATATTTAAAAAAATGTTTTCACTTCCAGTTTCATCATTGCCATCTTTCAGAAAACTATTTTGTACAAATTTATTGGCTATATTTTAGACTTTTTCCACTTCTGTGATAGGACATATTTAGCTTTCATTAATACTGAGAGTGGTTAGCACACTTATCCTAATCTTCTTTACAGTTCTCTCTCCAATTTTTCCACAAAAGAGCAATAGGAAATAAAATTTAATTTCATTGTCATCTTATATAATTTCCTTCATATGATTTCTGCTGATATATTTTTACCATGCCTCACTTTCTAGGTTTCAGACAATTTTATATGCCATAGTAAATGTACATGTATTAAACCAATATATAGTAAACATTTTTCTCTTAATGTATTTTAAAGCTAAATAGATCATTCATGCATTTTACAAACATCTACATAATGCAATGCATCATTTAAAAATGTTACATACCTACATACCTGCATTTTTCTAAAAGCTACTCAATTCTGACTAGTTGAAAACTGATTTGTTTATCACCTTATAAAAAAAATCATAGGTGTTAAAATGATGAAGTCTAGCTACTTCCCTGTCACAAACAAAAATCTAATAAGACTCTGATTCCTTAAGCTAAGATCAATATTCCTGGAGAAAAAATTGATTAATTAAAAGCCTGATTATTTATTCTTTATTTTTTATATATTCTGAACAGTACAAACATTTCAAATTTATGTAAACTAGAGATTATTCTGCATCTCTTTCCAATTCTACTGAATCTTACAATTCATGCTCTGGCTTTAGATTATAAAGTGATCCATCTTCTTTTTTTTTAAAGAAGATTTTCTTTCTTTCTTATTTTTAGAGAGGAAGGGAGGGAGAAAGAGAGGGATAGAAATATCAATCTATGGTTGCCTTTCACCTCCCTCCAGCTACCTGGCTGGAGACCTGGCTTGCAACCTTGTTATGTGCCCTGACTGGAGAATTGAACCAGCAGCCTTTGGGTTCGCAGGCCAGCGCCTTATCCACTGTGCCACCAGCCATGGTATGATCCCATCTTTATGTGCCTGTTGTTCAGAGCATTATGTCTTACTTGATTTCTTAGAATGCACAAGGTATATGAAATTCTTAAAACCTAAATACAAATAGGTGAAATTGTATGCTAAGGTGTCATAATTCATATGCTTATTTAATCTTCACAATAATTGTTGATATTAAGCACTTAGTTATAATGTTTGAATACATAATCTCATGCATACTCATAACAAGTCATGAGTAATTAGTATTATCATTCCTGTTTTACTGAGATTCGAAATTGCCCCACTTCTTGACTATTTATAAAGGTAACAAGTGGTGAAGCTAGAATTTTATTCCAAATACTGAAACATCAGAACCCAGGTATTTATAACTAAACCACTGAGTAGGGCAGAATTGGTGTTTAATATGCAATTGATATCAGAAGGTATACCTACCTGATCCACCATCAGCCCTTTAATGCATTGGTGGTTAATTCTCTTTGGGGAGAAAATAAATGAAAGTCTGCATCAGTGATTTTCTGCTGCAATTATTTGTCAGTTTTTAAAATGATTTATTGTATCATTAGTTTACAAAATATGGTCACATTAAGTGTTTACGCTCCTTTTTAATTGGTCCCACAATAATAACATATTATAAAAGTTGAAATTCCATTTAAATATAAGATTAATTGACACATTACATTTCTAAACTATGTATCATTTTGCCAAAAAATATTCTGAAATAATTAAAGACTCATGATACATTATAATTTTAGTTGTTTGTCAAAAACTTTAAAATGAATTCTCTGATGCTGAGTATTTTTCATAAACCATTTTATAATTAAGAACTCCAGAGAATGTTCTAATACAAAGTTATAGTCCCTAAACTGCCTCCCTTGCTTTGATCAAAGATAGAATTTCTCTCTATTTTCCACTCCATATCTAAAACTTCTAAGACCAGGCTAAACCCGTTCAGGCACCAGTATTTAGGAACACATTCTTCATGGCCACAAAAATTGGTAGTTTGTATATGGGGGGAATGCCTGACCTTTTAGTCAATCTTTTAATTGAGACTATGAATATAGGAATTGTGAGACTTGATGAGCATTGGCAGCTTTGTAGAAAAGTTTAGTGACTAATTAATGTAGCCACAGCAGCAGCTGCATTTGGAGTACGCAGCAAAGAGTCAAGTCAGAGCCGCCCAGGCAGCTGGGGGACATGTTAGTGATGGAAGGACTTTTATTCATTTACAATAGTTCTAGCAACTAGACTTATACTTCTGCCATTCTAGTCCTGTTTCCCACTTTATTTTCTGTGGTTTTCCAGCAGGTTTTTAAAAGTTTTACATCACCTCCAACATCTTTACTCCCACCTCTTTCTCCAGGCCACATGAAGAAGTAGTGCACAAAATTGTACTGCTTTGTTTTGTGGTGTGCATTAGAAGCATAACCATAATTTAAACATCCTGCCTATAGTTCTTTTAATAACAAAGTGACCCCAGTCATAACTGCACACTCTACTCTGTTTTGTAATAAAAGGATGTATTATCTGTTTCTCAAATACTAAATCAACAAAATTGATGCAGAGCCTACATACAAGGCATTTTTATAATAACTATTTAGAAGTAGTTTTCCTGTCTTTAAGGAGCATAAAGACATTTGGGGAAGCAGGCTATAAACTATGAAATAAATCTAACAATGGATGTGAACAATTGACCAGGCAAATTAATGGTTATAGATACCAAGTACTATAGGATTTTCAAGATGAAGGAAAGTATACAGAAAATTTACATAAATAGACTCCGTGGACTTGGTAAGGCTTAAAGATAATTAGAAGTTAGATAAAATTAAAAGAGGTGTAAATATAGTGTAGAATTGGCATCTATTCCAGTTTATATAGCACATGGCTTGTAGTATATGGCAGCAGTGGGACATGATAAGAAGGAAGTAATGAAACAGTGGTGATGACAGGGTAACAATAATTATAGTAACAATAATAATGATATTAACATCGTTAAAATGTGGGAGCTAACTTTGAGCTAAACACCATGTTCTAATAGCATCTAGTTTAATCCCCAGAACACCCATGTAACAGGTAGTATGCTTTTCTAAATCTCATGTATAACGAAAGAGTAAATACTTGCATAAGACCCAAGTTTTCTTAGTGGTGAAGCCAGGGCTTGGATGCAGAGCTCTCTGCTGACCATCCAAAGAACACTTGAAGGCATCAGGGCATGAGGACACAGCTAGGACAAAAGGACATTTGTTAAGATAGATATATTGGGATATAGATATGTGCCTCAGATATGTCTCACATGGATATACCCCTATGTCAGATATAAGTTTGGAATACCTTGAACTCCCACCTACTCTGGTGCCACTCTGGCCTTAGAGCTCTCTCTGGCCTCCTTGATCTTCCCAAATATGGCAGGAACCTTAGCACCACTATAGTGGTCATTCCTGGGGCCTGAGATGTACATGTTGTTTTTTCTTCACCTGGATGTATATGTGATTCTCTCTCTCCACGCTCAAAGTTCTACTCAAATGTCACTTCTCAAAAGGACTCTCTTGACAATTATATTAAATAGTAACCAGTAGTGAAGCTGAGATTTCATCCCATGTGCTTCTAACTAAATACCAATTCAGCAGGGTAGAACTGGTATTTAAAATGCAACTGATTCTGGAGGAGATCCAGTGTGGTGGCAGGTAAGTGAAAGGTAGTCACCTCTTCCCAGAATCAAACTGGAATTATAACTAAATTGAATAATCATCCTACAAAAACAACTGAAGAGTAGCTGGAGGAAGTCTTATAACCAAGATTTTACAGAAGCCGCATGGAGACTGGTAGAAATGACAGACACAAAAAGGGTTGGTTCACCCCGATGGGCAGTGGCTGAGGTTCCAGAAGAATACTTCAGCTTTAAGGGGTTCCCCCCCGCAGGAAATGTTGGGTCTAATCCCTAAGCAGGGCTCCCCAACACAGAGTATCAGAGCCAGGAAGAGGCACCCATGTAATATCCCGCTGTGAAAAGCAAGAGTTTCTGGCCACTGAAGAGAGATGGCTAAAGACACAGGCACATTTTAAAGGGCCAATGTATAAAATTTCATTTGCAACCCCTCAGTTCAGGTTCCAGTAAAGGGAGAGCAGAGCAGACTGGAGTCAATTGAGGAAAGTCGGGGGTTGGTGGCTCTGGTGAGAGAACTGAAGGGTCAGTCGTCCGTATCCCTGTGCCGGGTCCCTCTCCCATATTGCAGAAGCCATGTTTTTTTCTTCTCGGAGGTTGCTCCTCTATATAGTGTCAGCCTCAGGGATTGCAATCACCCCACCCTCTGGAATATCTGTCATCCCTTGCTGTGGAGCTTACTCCCTGAAGAGGAGTATAGTCGTTCTTTTAGAGACTGAGCCTAATGGGCGGTCAGCAGGCAGTGGCAGACAGGGGTAGATGTCAGGGTACTTTGGAACATTTATTGACCTGCTCCCAGGTACAGTGCTGGTAAAACCCAGCCTTGGTGCACAGCATGGACCTTTCTGCACACACACAAACCCAGCAAAGGCAGCTACAAACAGTGGGTCCTAGAGAGCTCCAAATGGGCTGCCCAGGGCCAGTCACAGGCAGTGTCTAATATTGGGCTGAACCAGGGTCCCTCGTAAGAGGCTCAGAACCAACACTCAGTGACCAGATTCAGACAGCACCAGAGGAGGATCCAATAAGCTTCATAAGCAGCATATCCAAAAAGAGACCTATGTTGTGAGTTTGATCCTTGGTCCCGTTGCTTATGGTCCCCTGGTTACATACAAAAGGTAACCAATCAATGCTTCTCTCTCATAGGCGACATTATTGAAAATAAATTGATTCATTTTTAAACTGGTATTGGATGGAAACTGTACAGGTACCCCGGCCCACCAGAAAGATGAATAAGTGAGTCCTTGAGCAAATTAAGCTTGAAAATATCCTTTGCAGCAAAAATGACAAAACTATTTGTCCCACTTCAGTCACATCTTGAGAAGCCCAGGTTTTTTGGAAAAAACAATAATGCTAGGAAAAATAAAAGGCAGCAGGAAAAGAGGAAGACCAAATATAAGATGGGTTGACTCCCTAACAGAAGCCGTAGGTATGAGTCTACAGAACCAAGCTGGGCTGTTGTGGGCATCACTCATCCATACGGTCTCCAGGAGTCAGAGCCACTCAGTGGCATGTAACACAAGGGTGAAATCTCTCGTTTGGGAAGGGCAAGACAGAAATGGTTCCAATCTAAACAATGTACAAAATCTGTCCATTGAACTGTCTTCTGATTTTTTCAACGTCAAGGACATGAACATAGTTATTCCTGGGGATTTTCTCTTCAGACTCAGATCTTTGCTGAGCCCTTCCTGGGATCTTCCTACCCTCCCTAGTCCCCCACCCCGTTTTGCTCCTGCTTTCTACTGATCCCCCTAATACTGTCGAAGAGGGAGCCCTTTGAAAAATTAACAGATTATTGCCACTTCAAGTTGTTTCCTAGTTTTAGCAGAATCCTAACAAAGCAGAGGAAAATAGATTGATAGATTGTAGCTAGGATTGGAGGGTAAGAGGGTATACTCAGGATGCCATATTCCCAAAATTCCCCGGCAAAGCAGCATCTCTTGTTAGCAGCAAAATATTGAGATTAAATAAGTTATGGTGCCATGGCTGGTGGCTCAGTCGATAGGCACCGGCCTGTAAACCCAAACTTCTATGGTTCGAGTCCTTAGTCAGGGCACATAACCAGGTTGCAAGACAGGTCTCCAGCCAGAGGAGGCTGGAGGCAAGTGAAAGGCAACCATACATTGATGATTCTCTCCCTCTCTGCCTGCCTGTCTTACCCTCTCTCTAAAAATGCTAAATAAAATCTTTTAAAAAACATTAAATATTTTAAATAAGCTATGGCTTATTGTGAGGTGTTTATATGGAGAATGTTTACTTTCAAATGATTTAATTATATATATAATTTTATTCCTTAAAATAATACTTTTCTTGGAATAATGAAAATGATTAAAATTCAGTTCAAAGTGAAGAACAAAAATAGATTTAAATGTTAAACATTGAGAGGTACACTGATGTTATAAATCACAATGACTTTTATAACTGAACTTTTGAGCAAGAAAATGTTAACTTAATTATTCTGTTCTGGCAAGGATTTTATTTTTGTAGTCCAAAATACAGGGGGCTTGCTAGGAAATCTAGTTAAGAAAAGTTCATGGATTACAGAGAAAGATGGTAGCATAGGAATAGACTTACAAAGATATGCTTTAAAAATATGACCTAAATGGTCAAAGAAAAAATGCAAAAATTATTTTAGCATCACTGAAACTAAAATTTCTTTCTACGGGGCCCTGGCTGCTGGCTCTGTGGATAGGCACTGGCCTGCAAACCCAAAGGTCACTGGTTCTATTCCCAGCCAAGGCATATAACCAGGTTGCGATCTAGGTCTCCAGCCAGGTCCTTAGCTGGCGGCAGATGAAAGACAACCATACATTGATGTTTCTTTCCCTCTCCTTCCCGCCTTTCCCCTCTCTCTAAAAATAATAAATAAAAATCTTTAAAAAGTTCTTCCTATGATATTGAATCTCATGAAATCTCTAATAGTTAACCATTTAGAACTACAAAATTGGCAGCTATGTAGGGCTTTTAAACTTAAAAAATATCTTTAGGGAAAATTCTGCAGATACATTATAGTACATGATCACATAGGATGGAAGAAATCCAAAACTGACAAGAGTTATGCATTGTTGTAGGAAGTAAAAGAATTTACTTAGTACCATCAGGGTTCTATAGAAAATTACAATTAGCAATAAGTTAAGTAGATTATTTGTTCAAAACACTTTGTTTCAGAAAGGGTATATACATGCTATCTATTCATAATTCTTGAGTGAGAATAAATTTTTTATATTTCAGTCATAAGTATGAGCAATATTGTTTTCCTTCAAAAATATGTAGGTAATCTTTCTTGTTTAGTGAGAATCAGAGTTGAGTAACTAGGAAAATTGTGACAAAGTACTGATAGTAGCCTTGTAGAGTTTCCAAATGTGTTTGGGAAACTAATATTTGTTTCTTTTAGGTGGAGGAATGAAAAACAAAATCATATTTTTTACACTTATTATTTCCTCTAATAAATATTGGATAAATACTGTTTGGTAGGCACTATATTAGCATAAGATCTACATATTCAACAGACATATGTGTTCTTTTTATCTTAAACTCTATTGTAATATCTATTGGATATTTCACTTGCATAACAGAAAATTGAAACTCAAACCTACTAAAATCATCTCCCCAAAATTTATATCTTACCCTACAATCTCTTTTTCTTCTTTGCATAGAAAATTTTATATCCTAATACTTTTACTTATAATTATATGTTAAGCATTTGACATGCCTTTATAGTTCTCTAAAACACATTTAATGGCTATTTGATAAATGGCTGTTCAAATAATGTACAATTATCCACTCAACCACACTTTTATCTGTAAAGTTATGATAAGCTTTTGGGTATAAGTAATTGTTTAATCCCAATATATTGCTGAAAAACACCCAAGCTAGTTTAAGGGGGAAATTTAAGCTGCTATAAGGATACTAGAATATTTCATAGAATGAAGAGAAAATAAATGCAGAAAGTGACTAGAATGTGCAATGGAATGCAGATAGCAATAGTTCACCTCTATCTCATTTCTACTTTTCTCAACATCTCTTCCTCTTTCTCTTCTCTCTGCAGACTGGCATTCTCTGCTCTTCAGTTCATCTGGAAGATAATAATCTGGCACAGTTACTGAATTTTTTCACTTCTTGCGTTCATATTATCAACCCAAACTAAACCAAAAACCCTAGCTGAGAAAAATGATCTAATTTACCTAAGTTGGTCAGTGGTCTACACTAGTCCAATTTAACAGTAGACAGTGGATCAAAGTTCCACATAAAAAAAAAATCCCATCACCCTTCCTCACCTTTGGCAACCACTCTCTGTATCTATAGGTATAGTTATATATATATTTTTAATTTTTAAAGAACCAATTCATAAGCATCTTTTTTTGTATAACTAATTTCACTTAGTAAAATAGCCTCTATGTCCATGCATGTTGTTGCAAATGGCAAAATTTCATTTCTTTATTACTGAATAATATTTCATTGGATGTATATATCTCATATCTTCTTCATTCATTCATCTGTTGATGGACATCTAGATTGCCTCCATATTATGGCTTTTATTAGTAATGCTGTAATGAAAATAAGGGTGCATTCATCTTTTTGAATTAGTGTTTTTGTTTGATTTGGATAAATACACAGAAGTGAAATTGCTAGATTGTATGCCAGCTCTGTTTTTAATTTTTGAGGAATCATCATTCTGTTTTCCAGAGTGTCTGAATTAATTTACAGTAGTGTGTGAGGGTTCTCTTTTTTTCTACTGCATTTTCACCAGCACTTGCCATTCTGACATATATGAAGTAATATCTTATTGTCATTTTAATCTGCATCCCTCTGATGATGAGTAATGTGAAGCATCTTTTTATACACCTATTGGCCATCTGCATGTCCTCTCTGGAGTGTCTATTCAGGTCCTTTGACAATTTTTTAAATAAAATTGCTTGAGTTTGGGGGGTGTTTGTTGTATAAATTCCTTATACATAATGAATATTAGCCCCATAAGGAATGTATCATTTATGAATAACTTCTTCCATTCAGTAGGTTATCTTTTCATTTTGTTGATGGTTTCCTTTGCTGTGCCAAAAGTTTTTAATTTAACAGCCTCCTTACATTAATTTTTCTTTTTTTCCATTAGTCCAAGGAAACTTAAACAAAAATACTGGAATAAGAATAGACATATAGATCAATGGAACAGAATAGAGAGCCCAGAAATAAACCCAGGACTCTATGGTCAATTAATATTTGACAAAGGGGGAAGGAACATAAAATGGAGTAAAAACAGTCTCTTCAACAAATGGTGTTGAGAGAACTGGACAGGAACATGCAAAAAGATAAAACTAGACCACCAACTTACACCATACACCAGAATAAACTCAAGATGGATAAAGGATTTAAACATAAGCAGTGCCACCATAAAGGTCCTGGAGAAAAATATAGGGAGTAAAATTTTTGATATCCTACACTGAAATGTGTTTACTGATACTTCACCAAGGGCAAAGGAAATGAAAGAACAAATCAACAAATGGGACTATATGAAATTGAAAAGTTTCTGTTCAGCTAAAGATAACACCAGCAAAATTCAAAGGGAACCAACTGTATGGGAAAACATAATTGCCAATGATACCACAGACAAGGGTTTGATCTCCAAAATATATAAAGAACTAATGCGACTCAATACCAGGGAGACAGACAGCCCAATTAAAAAATGGGCAAGAGACCTGAACAAACAACTCACTGAGGAAGACATACAAAGGGTCCAAAGGCATATGAAAGAATGCTGAACATCACTAGCTATCAGAGAGATGCAAATTAAAACCACAATAAGATACCACCTCACACCTGTCAGAAAGGAAATCATCAACAAATCTACAAACAACATGTGTTGGCGAGGATGTGGGGCAAAGGGAACCCTCGTGCACTGTTGGTGGGAATGCAGGCTGGTACAGCCACTATGGAAAACAGTATGGAGTTTCCTTCAAAAACTGAAAATGGAACCGCCTTTTGATCCAGCAATTCCACTACTAGGATTATACCTAAAGAATACTGAAACACCAATTCATAAGAACCTATGTACACCTATGTTCATTGCAGCACTATTTACAATAGCCAAGTGCTGGAAATAGCCTAAGTGCCCATCAGTGGATGATTGGATTAAAAAAACTTTGGTACATTTACACAGTGGAATACTATACAGCAGAAAGAAAGAAGGAACTCTTTTCATGCATGTTTTTTGCAACAACATGGATGGAACTAGAAAGTTTTATGCTTAGTGAAATAAGCCAGTCAGTGAAGGAGAAATACCATATGATCTCACTCATTATAGGACAATAATAAACAAAACTAACAACAAGCAAAACAGAACCAGATATATGAATACAGTGAATAGGCCTTCAGTGGGCATGGGGAATGGTGGAAGGGAGTGGGGGGAAGGGGGAGAAAGAGGCAGGAAAGGGGAGCAGTTTAGACAAGAACCTAGTATGGAGGAACCATGGACATGGACAACATGTGGGATTGACTTTGTGGGGGAATGGGTGGGTGAAGAAGAGGACAGAGGGGAGCAAAAAGGGGATAGAGGTAATACAACACTAAAATTAAATTTAAAATATATATTGCTCAGAATTATGTCAAAGAATTTACTGCCTATATTTTCTTTAAGGAGTTTAATGGTTTCAGGTCTTGCATATTCATCTCCAATCCACATTGGCTGATTTTATATGTGGTGTAGGAAAGTAGTTCAATATTGGAGGGTTTTTTTTGCACTTAACTGTTCAGTTTTCTGAATACCAGTTATTGAAGAGACTGTCTTTACAGATTGTATTATATTCTTATCTCCTTTGTTGTAGACTAACTGACCATATAAGTGATGATTTATTTCTAAGCTCTCCATTCTATTCCATTAATCTGTGTCTGTTTCTATGCCAGTGCTATATTGTTTTGATTATTATAACTTTATAGTATATTTTGATATCAGGGCAATCGATACTCCCATTTTGTTCTCTCTCATGGTTTCCTTGGCTATTGGGTGTGTGTGTGTGTTCCATGTAAATTTTGGGATTAGTCTGGGAGAAGAATGCCAGTGCTATTTTAATTTGGGTTTTCATTCATTCATTACCTATATATTTTTTCTGCTTTCCTTTTTGCCTTTTTCCTGTGCTACCTCACTTTAATTATTAAAAATGAACTTATTCTTGGTAATTGACCTTCTTCTACTCTAATAATATAAACTAGCTCAAAATTATGAATTTTTATTTTTCAAATAGTTTTTCTTCCCAATTTTCTCCTTGCAATATGTAATTAAAGATTTTATTACATTTAGTTTATTTTTTATTTCTCTTGTTTCAATAACATGTGCACAACTCTGTCTCTTGGAGTATAACTTAAGAAGTGTGATATAGTAAGTAAAAGAAGTAACATCTATGATGTTCAAATGAGCTTTCAAAAGAGGTAATTTAAACCTGGGTTATCTATGCTACATAGATGCACCCAAGTAATAATTAGATGACATATTAGAATTCCATGAAAAGAGGTTTAACTTTAAAATAATCTAATTTAGTAGCCCAACTATAATAGATAGTTTAAGAACTCTTATAGTCATCTCACCTAGATTTAATATATTTTAAAAATAAAAATAGCCTTAGAAAGAAAAGTATTCACCAAAATATGACAGTAGATCCAATTATTGATCTGATCTAAAATATGCAGTAAAGTAGAAAATAATTATTATTGTACACAATCAATTTTATATGTTCTTAAGTATTTATTTGCTATTGTTAACATTCATTGAAACCTTTTCGTCTTCTGTAGCATTGCAACCTGCCTATTTTGTTTTATCAAAATTGTCATTATGATAGAGGTCTTAACCTAGGCAGGAATCAAGGTGGCATATAGGAGGAGACCTTACACCCTAAGATCTCCTGGGAGCCCTGCAGGCAGAACTCTCTATTTACAACTAAGCACTATGATTGTAGCAAGCCCTTTTCTTTACTCCCTTTTCCCTCTGCGAAGTATTTTCTTCATCTTTGTCCTGGCAAAACTTAACATGTGACTTGGCCATGGTGCATGCCTGATCACAATTCCTTCTTTTTCCTAAATGAAAAAGGTGATGAAATACCTACTTGACTTTTATTTACAGTGGACAGTTTATAGTTTTGGAAATTCTCATTATGTTCACTTCACTGGCTTATTTTATATTTTTCATCTGTGTCTGGGTTACATCCCCCTAAGGCTTAGTCTTTCCATGTCCACTGTGAATTCATTTCACCCACCCAAGTTCAACTTTTCTTCCCTTTCCATTGTAATAAATGCTATTCTTGTTGGTTTAAAAGTCCCATGTCAAGTTTAAGATTATATTCTCTTAAACTTTTATATTGCCTTTTTATAACTCTTAGTTGATTGATGACTAAATTGTAAATAATAAGCATTGTGTTGACAACCATCATGCTTGTCTGCATTTCTTTAGCCCCTGTCTTTTTTAATGTCATTTGATGCCTGAATTGTAAAAATAAAGTCTTCTGTTCAGTCTTATTTTTGTCACTGCTTTCTAAGGCAAGATATATATAACAACTGAAAGAAGTTAACTGTCAATATCAACTTTGAAAAATTTTAACCTAGTTTTGGGAAATAATGAAAGTTGAATATGATCATTATTAACTTGATAAATGTCAAAGAGTACTTCAGAAACACGTAAACCTGAGTTAAAAATAGGCTTTCACAAATAAACAATAAAAAGCAAAACAAAAACAATAAAGGCTATTATACAAAGAGGCCAGATACATGGTCCAGTTTAACACCCACTGACATTTATCAGAAACAACAGAAATTATACATCTATACTCTGCATAATTTGAAACAAATAAATACTATGTGATCCTTTCCTCCAAGTATTTTGGCTAGAAGATGTCTCTAAATTATTTTAAAACCTTGATGTTTACTTAGATTTTCTCTATGGCCAGCATATGGCCATTTTATTTTTTACAACACCCTGAGTGCTCTAGAAAATATTGTGCCTTCTGCAGTGAAGTAAATTAGGTAAAGTCAAAACAAAATTTTAACACCAGAAGAACAAGAGCCTAATCACCTAGAGAGAACTGAAAATTAGCTTTATATCAAGTTTCTGTACCACAACCTGGCTGCAAAAGAATAATGAGATATTATTAAAATGTTGAAGGAAAACAACTCTGATTTAGAATTTATATGCAACTAAAATGCTATTGAACATTGAGAATATTAAAAAAAATATCCCAGGCACATTCAGCCTCAAGTAACTTGGCATACTTATCCAAACACATACTCAAAATATTTTTAACCCTGGCTGGTGGCTCAGTGGTTAGGTGCTGGCCTATGAACCCAAAGGTTACTGTTTCGGTTCCCACCCAGGGCACGCACATAACCAGGTTGTAAGCCAGGTCTCTGGCCAGGTTTGTAGCTGGAGGCAGGTGAAAGGCAATCATACATTGATGTTTCTCTCCCTCTCTGCCTACCTCCCTTCCCCTTCCCCTAAAAATAATAAAATATTTTAAATATATATTATTAAACATATTTTTAAAGAAAGTATTCAATTAGATAAATCAAATATAGATAACATATAGGAAGAGATATAGGATGTTCACGTTATAAGATAATATTAGCATCCTTATTAATTTTATTTTTAATACATTTTATTGTTTCTTTATATGCATAGAAAATGTACACAAAATATAAATACATGCATATATATTAATGACATAACATAATTAAAGTTTTAATGGCCATCACCAAATAAAAAGAAAAGTAGACTAAAATTTTGCAATAAACATAAGCAACAACCACCTAAGTCAAAAAAGTAAACATTACTAGCAATTCAGAGTCCCTTTCAACTCTTTCCCAGGACAGTTTTCTTTTACCTCTTCCAGGTAACTAATATCCTGATTTTCAAAAATTTCTACATACTGCTTTGTAGGTTTCCGTTTTGAGGTTTTGTGCATGATTTAGTAGATTGATGAATGATGGATATTTTTGATTTTATTGTTCCATCTATTTACCATATTTTGTAAGCTCTTTCAGTGGGAATACAATTACTTTCCCATATTATCTTCCTCCTAACTACCTGTAAATTTATTAAAATAGCTTATCTGTTTTTATTTAGTATTAGTTTCATTTCTTCCTTTTAAGTTCTTACTAACTTTTTTCTTGCTCTTTTCACAAGCTATATTGTCAAGTTTGATGTTGAACAAGACTGATGATAGAAGATACAGTTTTTACAATTTTCTTGTTCCCAGCATCAGGAAGAAAATGTCCAGTATGTCACCATTAGACAAGATGTTTGCTACAGCCATTTGAGAATAGCCTTTAATAAATTAGGGATGTTTCTTCCCATTCATAATTTTCTGTCTTCCTCTTTTCTGTTGCCCTTCCCCTCCTCTGAATTTGCCAAATTAGTGATGTTATTTTTTTTTTTACAAGGGAACAACTTTTCCTGTAATCTAGATTGTGAGATTCTTCTATAATGTACTAATTTCTGTCATTATCTTAATTTTTCACATGGCTTCTATTTTTATTGTATTTGGTTTGCTATTTGTTTTCTAGTTTCTTTATGTTAAGTTTCTTGGGTTTATTTTGTTTTCAACAGTTGATTCAGGTATTCAGGTTACTAAACTTAGCTTTTTTCCCCCTAATATATGCCATTAAGGTTACAAGTTTTCTTGAATTTCAATATGTCATTTTCATTCTCACTTATTGAAAAATGTTTTCGAACTTTCATTGAAATTTATTTTATACATTGCCTAACTTTAAAATGTTGAGAGATTTTTAACCTGTCATTTCTAAATGATTTATAGCTTAATTCAGCTTGTGTCAGAAATGTATTATTTCAATGTTTTAAACTTTGTCAAGAGTTGCTTTATAGGGTAGCATATGGTGCATTTGAATAAATATTAAGTTTTTCTACATCAAAAGAATGCCTGTTACAGTTATTGAGTACAATGTTCTATGTATGTTAATTAGGTAAAAAATTTAATAGAGCTATTTAAATCTTCCAAATTCTTACTGCCATTTTTTGTATTTCTTTTAATATT
Organism: Noctilio leporinus; assembly: GCA_004026585.1. NCBI lineage: Eukaryota > Metazoa > Chordata > Mammalia > Chiroptera > Noctilionidae > Noctilio > Noctilio leporinus. The sequence goes on along the minus strand of PVIW01001393.1, from coordinate 233,777 downwards.
TAATTAAAGAATTAGGTAAAATTTTAAATGATTATGGGCTCACATATTTCTCCCAATATTTGTTCCTGCAGCATGCATACAAATTAGAAGTGTCATATTTTGCTGGTATGCTGCTCCTTTCTTATTTTAAAATGTATTTCTTTTTCTCTAGTACTCATTCTTTCTGTAGAAATGCATTTATCTCATATTGGTATACTTACAGCAGCTTTCTCTTGGTTATGTGTTAGCATGATAAAATATTTTTATTTTCTTAAACTTTCTGTACCGTTATATTTTCTTTTGTAAAAAGCATATAAATATTTAAAAAATGCATTTTGGCAATTTTTCTTAAATGGAATATTAAAAACATTTAAATTTAGCTAAAGATATTTAGATTTCAGTATATTATGTCATTAGTTTTTTTTTTATTTTATTGTTGTTATATTATATCCATCCCCTTTTTGCTCCCCTCTGTCCCCCTCCCCACCCACCCATTCCTCCCAAAGTCAATCCCACCTGTTGTCCATGTCCATGGTTCCTTTATACTAGGTTCTTATCTAAAGTTTTTTCATTTGTCTTATGTTCTTTTCTTGCCTTTTTTTCAAGTAAGCATTTTTGTTCTTTCACTTACCCCCTTTTAACTTATTCATTTTAGTATTTTATTTTTAATATATTTCTCACCTGAAGATATATTTTTATTGCTTTTAGAGAGAAGGGAAGGGAAAAAGGATGGGAGAGAGAGAGAAATACCAATGTGAGAGGGAAGCATCAATTAGCTGCCTCCTATACACCCTGAGACCAGGGATCGCACTTGCAAACTTTTGGATAAGGGATAACATTCCAAACAACTAAGAGACACTGGATAGGGCTAGTTTTTGGTATCTTTTGATGTTACTCTGGAAATTATTATACGATTCCTTGACTTATTAATGTTTAATATAATGTAAATTTTTAATCATTTTTCTCAAGCTATAAAGATCTTAGAATACTTTTGATAGATATTAGGTAGATTGTTAATTTTTAAAGTTTCATATTATAGCATTTTTATATGGTTATTACGCATTTAGATTTATTAATATATTTTATCCTTCTCATCAGTAGTATTTGTTTCTAAATTTCTAGGTCTATAACTGTGGATTTTTTTTGCCTGAATATTACTATTATTTACTTTACCGTGGTGTATAATTGACTGATGTAGTCAAATACCTCATTTTTATTATTTTTCTGAAATATCTCTTTTGTTCTCTTATGCTAAAGTATATATATTCATTGTGTGTAGAATTCTAGTTAGTTAATTGGCTTCCATTTGATAAGTCATCTCCAAGTCACATTATTTTTTTGAAAGTAATATGTCTTTTTTCTATAACTACTTTAAAGATAGTCTTCTTGTTGTTAGTCTTTATGTTTACAATAGGAGCTATATGGTGGTTATCATCTTTCTTTTTACTACTTCCTGAATGTGTGAAAGTTTTCATTATTCATCATTTTGAAAAATTCTATTTATATATGGCTTTTGTTCATTTTATTTCTTATCTCATGAAATTCTACTTACTAGTTAATTCTGGTTAACTCTTAACATACGCTACTGCATATAAATGCTGTTAGGGCTACCTGATCATTTCTTTTTATTAATTTTTATTTATTGATTGATTTGAGAGAGAGAAAGAGAGAGAGTGAGAGAGAGATAGAGAGGGAGAGGGAGAAACAGAAACATTTACTTGTTGTTTCACCCAATTATGCATTCTGCGTTCACTGGTTGATTATCGTATGTGCCCTGACCAGGGATTGAACCCTCAACCTTGGCATATGGGTACAATGCTCTAATCAAATGAGCTACCTAGCAAGAGCCTTGTTCATTTCTTAATTTAGATTATTTTATACTTGGAAGTTCCCTATTTGTTTATTGAATCACAAGTATTAAACATATAAGTCTTACAACCCCAGCATCTGGATCTGGGCTTGATTCTATTGTCAATTATTTCCTTAGCTTTTAGTCCCACTAATCTTTTATTAGTTTATTGTATATACACATGTGCATGCATGTTAGCTGCATATTTAAATGAGGCTCATAGGATATGAAAACACTCTGATAAGATTAAGAAATCTGTTTTACGTTATCTTTTTCCACAGAAAACTTATTTATTGAGTGGGGGGCATCTAAGAGTCAGTGCAGGTCACTTTCAGGCAGCAGGATTGAAGCTGATTTATTGTTGTGCTACAAGCCTTGTGAATGATAATCTATTTTATTTCCATCCCTACATTTAGGCCTTTGGGGTTTCAGATGAAAGTCTTGGGTATTTAAAAGAGTCCTTCCTCCTTGTGAATCCTGAACCATTTTTTAAAATCTCCCTAAGCACTATAAGATTATTGGCTTTTTAAAAACCTTCTCAGCCTAATAGACATTTATAGGAAAAAAATTTTCAAAGGACAATGATAACAAACGATGCTCTCTCCTCTCTGAAGTACTCTCTTATTCAGTATTTTAACCTTGCAGTTGTTAAAGGCTTGGTTTACTTTGGCAACTCCATATATATACTTAGTAAATTTGTCTATAGGATCATAGTTAGTTTATGATTGTGTAAGAATAAAACAAGGCCAACAAAAATAAAGAAGATACAATTTTTTTAAAAACCTCCAAAAACAAAATTGAAATTATAGAACTAGATTTTTATCTAGTACATAATGGAACTTTTCCTGATAAAAATTATACAAAACTATGAAAGACAAAAATGAAATTGCATCGAATGTTATCATGAAGATTGATTTGTTCATTCAACAATATTGAATCATTGTTTTGTAATTTTTACAAATTTTAATTTTCTGAATTCTTTCTATATTTTATGTAGAAATAAGTATCTGAGATGTAGCTAAGTTATCAGAATTATTAGTAATGGTCTTGAGAACTAGTAAAATATAATTTTAATATGCATCGTAACCAACCTGTTATATATATCTATCTGTCTTTTAAAACTGGTTATAGTTGAACTCCAATTTGTCAATAATTAGAAACTAAATAAACAGGAATTTTAAAATTATAAAGTAAAATCTTTGGGAAAGTAAGGTTTATTTTCTGTCAGGTTTGCACTGGAGGTTTGAGCAGCAACAGAGAAGTATATTTATGTACACCACAGTCCCCTGAGCAATTGGAATTCAGCACTAAAATTACAATAGGGGGAAATGGTACTAATAAAATCCTTTTAAAAATGAATAGAGAAGGTAATAAATACAAAGTGGTGGTGCTTAAAATCTTTTTAAAAACTATGAGAACATGTTTAAGTTTTACTATATTTCATTACAAATAAAGAAATTCCATCTAAATATTGAATATGTTGGACTTTCAGCTTAAAATCTGGTTTCTTTTTGTTCTTATTTTAATAGGTAGTTATTCATGCCTTATTGATTAGGAGTATCATAAGGACCTTTACATTTTCTATCAATTTCCAGATATCTGGGCAACGGTTTTAAAAATCAGTTTGCTGTGATTGACAATTTTCTGTCATTTTCATAAGCAGTTATTCATATCACTACAAGCAGATTATATATATATATATATGTATGTATATGTATATTTGTTAGACTTTTCAGAACTAAAGAAGTACATTAGAAAAATGCATTCAGAAATTTGAATGTTACCTTTTAAAATCTTGATGCTTAGAACAGACTGTGCTGTTTCATATTTGATAGCTTGGCAATAGAAGAGAAATTTGTATTTCAATGAGGTCAGAAGACATTGGACAGGAATTGATATGATCATGCCACAACTGATGAGTCATAACTAATGACACAGTCTAGTGCTAGTGAAGCAGATTTGCTGATGGAACTGAGGAAAATGCAATCAGGAAGCTGAGAGATGTGTGCAGGGAAGACGGAGCAAAGCCACACCTGTGAAAGAGGGCTCTTTAGCAGGAAACTTATTCCGAACGACACATCTGTGGGAAACAATTTGGTTTCTTAGTGAAGGTTTTTGAAGTTAAAAGACAATATATATTATGAAACAAACCAAAAAGTTGAACCTAATGGCACTTGAAAATTTTCTAGTCTCGACATATGATTAAAGATAAATCACATAGCCAACTGACAGTTTAGGAAATATCAGTCTCAGATTTTGTTTTATATTCCCTTATGCATACTTGTGAGGTAACAGATAAAAAAATTATAATATTTTTTTAGAAGTAGCCACTCAGTTTTATCATACATTTTGAATGGTTCAACATTGACATTGTATTATTACTGTTTTTCTTTTTTCTTATTGAAGCTCCTCTATATGGTCTAATATTTTCCTGTTCTTTGCTTGATAATTTAAAAATAATTATAACAAAACCCTAGCAGTCCCATATAATTTTGTTTTCCCTGTCCTAAGAAGCTGGGGTATATAGTTTCTTTTATATCTTTGAGACAGCAGAGTACCTTGCTCATTGCAGTTGAACCATGACGAATATGGGATGACTGAAATATATATGTGAAGACCACTTGAACATGAGAAGAGTCTTGAGATATTTATTATACAGGCATCTGTTTTATGTTTTCTCCTAAAGCAAAACTATTACTCTTAGTTAGAGGTTTTGTTAACTTAAGTCCCTTTATAGAAGGCAAAATAAAAATAGTGAATTAAAAAAGTTAGCTCCCTTTCACTACTATTTCTCCCAGTAAGATGTCTGGAGTAGCTAGTCCAGGGCTGGTGCAAGGACCAGCAAGAGCATGATCAAGACCCAAGACTCTTGAAATCTTCTTGCTCCAATATTCTTAAGAACCTTGCTTAATTTTAATGGCTTATATCATTTCTCATTGAATCTATATACAGATAGAGGGACACAGGAAAAAGCATGTGGAATAATTGTATTTCTAAGAGCTTTCCTAGAAGCATCACCTAGTGCCTTCTATCTTCTTCCATTTGACACAGTTGAATCAAGTAGCTTCTCCTAACTGCCTAGAAGATTGGGAACCTTTTAATACCACCACAGATGAAATCAGGCTTTTCTTAGCAAAAGAAAAAGATGTGATTAGGGAGACAATGGATGATGTCTACCCCAGCCATCATTAACCCAAATAGACTTCTTCATGTGAATTTTCTTGATGACAGAAATTCTTTTTACATGCAGGTGGGGAAGAATCTCTTTTGATTATCCTGTCAAGGGACATCTGAAATATCTGGAGAAATGTTTGGTTGTCACAAATGTATGAGGAATGTGGTGGATAGACTCCAGGGATGCCGCTAAACATTCTACAATACATAGGACATACTCCAATAGTGATTTTTGGCCTGATCTGTCAGTAGTTCTGAGGTTTTGAAAACCTGGTCTATCCTACCAGGCACTGGGATATGATCTCAAATGGCAGTGTTAAAAGAAATTTAAGATGATAATTCTTTGTATCCATAACCCAAATATGCTTCCACTTTATTTGTATCTTCTTTAATTTCTTTCCTCAAGGTTGTATAATTTTTCAAGTACATGTATTTTACATCCTTGGTTAAATTTATTCCTAGGTACTCTATTTTTTTTTTTTTTTTTTTTGAAGCAATTGTGAATGGGATTGTTTTCTTCATTTTTTTTTCTGATAGTTCATTATTGGTGTATAAAAATGCAACTGATTCTGGATATTTATTTTGTATCTGCAACTTCACTGAAGTCATTTATCAATTCTAGTAGGTTTTAAATAAAATCTTTAGGGATTTCTATATACAACCTCATGTTATCTGCAAATAATAATAGTTTTACTTCTTCCTTTCCAATTTAGATGTCTTTTATTTCTTCTTTCCTGATTGCTGTGATTAGGACCTTTAGTACTATGTTGAATTAGAATGCTGAAAGTGGACATCCCTGTCTTGCTCCTGATCTTAAAGAAAATTTCCCAAAGCAACCTATAGGTTCGGTGCAATTCATATTGAGATACCAGTGGTGTATTTCACAGAACTAAAACAAATATTCCAAAATTTTACATGCAACTACAAAAGACCTTGGATAGCAACAGTGATCTTGAGATAGAAGAATAAAGTTGGGGAAACTATGCTACGTAATATCAAGCTATATAAGGCCATAATAATTTAATCATCATAGCATAAAAACAAATATATAGATCAAAGGGGCAGAATAGAGATCCCAGAAATAAACTTGCACCTTTATAGCCTATTAATGTTTTACAGAGGAAGCAAAATCATACAATGGGCTAAAGACAGTCTCTTCAATAAATGGTATTGTAAAAAAATTGACAGATCCATGCAAAGAAAAAAATGAAACTACACCACCTTCTTACAACATGCAAAAGTACAAACTCAAAATAAATTAAAGGCTTAAGTGTTAGACTTGAAATCATAAAATCCTAGAAGGAAATAACAAAATTTCAAATATTTCTCATAGCAATATTTTTTTTCTGATATATCTCCTTGGACAAAGGAAAGAAAAGAAAAACAAATAGGACTGCATCAAACTAAAATGTTTTGGGGCAGCAAAGGAAACCATCAACAAAAATGAAAGGACAGCCTGCTAAATGGGAGAACATGTTTGTAAGTACACCTGACAAGGGTTTAATTCTAAATTTTATAAAGAACTTATAAAACTCAACATCAACCCTGGCTGGTGGCACAGTGGATAAGGTGCTGGCCTGCAAACCCAAAGGTCTTTGGTTCAATTCCCCAGCCAGGGCACATAATGAGGTTGCAAGCCAGGTCTCCAGCCAGGTCTGTAGCTGGAGGCAGGTGAAAGGCAACCATACATTGATGTCTCTCTCCCTCTCTGCCTCTATCCCTGCCCCTCTCTATAAAAATAAAAATAATAAAATCTTTTTAAAAACTCAACAGCAAAAAAAAAAAAAAAAAAATCATAATCCAATTAAAAAATGGGCAAAGGACCTGAATAGGTATTTCCCAAAGAGTATATGCCATATTACCTCACATCTGTAATAATGGCTATCATCAATAAATCAACAAACAGCAAGTACTGGCTAGTATGTGGAGAAAAGGGAACCCTGGTGCCCTGTTGGTGGGAATGCAGACTGGGGCAGCCATACTGTGGGAAGCAATATGGAGTTACCTCAAAAACCTTAATGCCCAGCAAATCCACTTCTGGGAATTTATCCAAAGTAATTTGAAACACTAATTCAAAAGAATATATGCACCCCTATATTCATTGCAGTGTTATTTATAAACCCAAGATTTGGAAGCAGCCCACATGTCCATTATAAAATGAGTAGATTAGAAAGCTATGGTACATTTACACAATAGAACACTACTGAGTCATTAAACAAAAAGAAATTTTACCCTTCGTGACAGCATGCATGGACCTGGAGAACATTATGCTAAGTGAAATAAGCCAGTCAGAGAAAGACAAGTACCATATGATTTCACTCATATGTGGAATTTTATGAACACCATAAAATATCAAGCAAAATACATGCTGACTCATAGATAGACAGCAGGCTAATAACTGTTAGGGGTGGGGCAGGTGGAGAGTATAGGAACTGAGCAAGAGGGAGCATGCGAGAGAATGAGAACTCATGAACAGGACAACAGTGAGGCAATTGCCCAGGGATAGGGGGTGGGGAGAGATGAAGGAGGGTATAGGGGGGATAAAGGGTGGCGAACATGCCATATAGTGTAAAGATGATGTGTTGTCAAATCGTGCACCTGAAACCTGTATCACTTTGTCAACCAGTGTTATCCCCATAAAAAGAGAAAAAACTACATTGGTTAAAAACAAGAAATGTAAGATGAAGAAGCAAGTAGGGTAACAAAACTATAGCTTCTGTGATCTACCACAGCACTTGGCCTCAGATAATCTGAAAGATTGCTTAACTTGTCAAAAATAAAAGCAAGTTCCTCAGTATTGCTTTAGAAAGCAAACCTGAAACCATGTTTGAAATTTGAAGTGACTATATTATGATTATCCAATCATTTGAACTGTCCTTTTCAGGACTGAATACAATTGGAGAATGTTACGGTGTCTGTGAAGAATTCCTTATATTAAAAAAGTTTTGAAATGTATGAGCATTTGAACCAAATCACCAGAAAGGTCATTTCTAACTCTTAAATATAAATCACTGGTAGATAGAAAGACTATCAGTGTGAGTCTATAGGGACCACTTGTCTATGCCCCGTGTAATTGACGCACCAAGAGAAATGTAATTGAGGAATAGAATAAACTGCCTTCTGCTGAGATTTCCTATGCCTGCTGATGGAAAATAGAAGGGGAGTGGGTATTCTTAAACCCCCTGGAGAGCTATACTAAGCTAACTCTGAATCACCCATTAATACTGAGCCTAATTAGCATTGTATTTCAATTAACAATGAGAATTATATATTGGAAATAATGTAGTAAAACTATGGCCTAATCAAAACCATTCTCTTGCCAGTGAATGCTTTTTCTATCTTTTCCTTTTTAAAATCCAGCCTAAAAGAGTGTAACACTGAACTCTCACTACAGATGTATAGACTCCCATTGTTTTATATGAGCAGAAAGAGAAAAACCAAAATTTTAATACAAAACTGAGATTATTTAAACATTTTTAAAAGATTTTATTTATTTATTTTTTTAGAGAGAAGGGAAAGGAGAGAGGCAGAGAGGGAGAGAAACATCAATGTATGGTTGCCTTTCACCTGCCTCCAGCTATGGACCTGGCTGGAGACCTGGCTTGCAACCTGGTTATGTGCCCTGGCTGGGAATCAAAAGAATATTTCTTTTTGCTGTCTCTATTCTCTGGTCTTTCCCCTTATAACTATTTACTATTTTTCATTTATTTTTTATGAAATGTGTATTATGATTTATATTAAATTTAGTTGAAAATACGAATATATGTGTCCTATTTAATAGTAGAGAAAATGCAATTCTTTAACATATTTATGTAAACATTGGTCTTTATAACATTGTGATCCCTATGAAGAATTCTTTTATAAACATATATTAAAAATGAAATTAATTTTTATACATCACTAACAGCTTAATAAGGGTTATGAAATAAATACACTTTTCAAGTTATTGTAACTTCATACATGTTATGTTTTTAATTCCTTCTTTTTTGTTGAATCATTTTAAACCTGTACAAATAGCTGTATGTGATTGTAATACATAGAGTAATATCCTTAGACACCAATCTCAAGAAATTTAATAGATGCACTAATATTATTTAATATGTAATTTATATTCAACATGTTTATTTGTTTCTCAAAATATTTTAATCATGTTTGAATTGGGTATAATTATTTTTATTATTTATTTTTAAATTACTTTATTGTTATATTACATTTGTCCCATTTTTTCCCCATTGCTCTCCCTGGCCCCATCCACCCCATGCCCTTTCCCACAGGCAATACCTAGATGTTTTCCATGTCCGTGGGTCATTTATACTAGTTCCTTAACTAAACTGCTCTCCTTCTTTGACTCTTTCTCCCCTTCTCCCCTTCCCCCTGCAAACTGTCTATATTAGGTGAGATCATATGGCGTTTGTCTTTCACTGTTGGGGACCGCTTTGTGTGGTATCGGAAACTGTAGCCCGGGCGCAAGCAAGGCCTGGGAAGACAGACCTGTAAGACTTGACCAGAAAACTGGGAACGCAGGGGGCAGGCACAATCCTGTACCAGCTCCAGGGGGCCCCCGGGTACATCAAGCCTTGAGGAATATGTTATATCCTTTGAAGCTTGCTCTGTGTAACTAGTCTTAGATTAATGTACAACAGATATTTAGGTTTAAAGCACAGGATAAACTTACATACTTATTTTTGTAGCCACTTGGCATCATCTTATCTAGCAGACTCTGACCTAGAGCAGGTCTCTGTGTTCCTTCGATTATTATCTGTAATATAGTTTGTTCTCTATAATCAGCACTGCTTGACACTGATGGATGAGCTATACTTGTATGCTATGTATCCCTATGCACGCTAAACTCAATAAAAGCCCTTGAGAGAAAGGACTGGAGGCAGTTCTCCCTCTAGAGAGATTTGCCAGCTCTTTCTCTCCCCAGGCAGATCATGCACTGGTAGACTCATTTCAACTGGGATCAGAAGGACTTCATGGGACTGGGTCCCCCACATTTCACTGACTGGCTTATTTCATTAGGCATAATGCTCTCCAGTTCTATCCCTGTTGTTGCAAAAGGTAGGAGTTCGTTCTTTCTTTCTGCTGCATAGTATTCCATTGTGTAAATGTACCAAAGCTTTGTGATCCAGTCATCCACTGGTGGGCACTTAGGCTGTTTCCAGCACTTGGCTATTGTAAATAGTGCTGCTATGAACATAGGGGTACACATGTTTCAGGATTCTTCGAGTATACTCCTAGCAGTCGAATCACTGGGTCAAAAGGCAGTTCCACTTTTCATTTTCTGAGGAAATTCACTGTTTTCCATAGTGGCTGCAGCAGTCTGAGTTCCCACCAACAATGCACCAGAGTTCTCTTTTCTGCACATCCTGGCCACTGACAGGGTGAGGTGGTATCTCATCGTGGTTTTAATTTGCATCTCTCTGATAGCTAGTGATATTGAGCATTCTTTCATTGCCTTTGAGCCCTTTGTATGCCCTCCTCAGAGAAGTGTCTGTTCAGGTCCTTTGCCCATTTTTTAATTGGGTTGTCTATCTCCCTAATGTTCATATAAGTTCTTTATGTAGTATTTTGGAGATCAAACCCTTGTCTAAGGTATCATTGGCAAATGTGTTTTTCCTTATGGATGTTTCCCTTTTCATTTTGCTGATGTTTTCTTTAGCTAAGCAGAAACTTTTTAGCTTGATGTAGTCCCACTTGTTTATTTGTTCCTTTATTTGCCTTGCCCTGGGAGAAATATCAGTGAAAATATTGCTGTGGGGGATATCTGTAACTTTACTGCCTATGTTTTCCTCTAGGACTTTGTATGGTGGCATGGCTTACATTTAGGTCCTTTATCCATCTTGAGTTTATTCTGGTGTATGGTGTAAGTTGGTAGTCTAGTGTTATTTTAATCATTTTTTATCGTTATTCTATTACAGTTGTCCCAATTTTTCCCCTTTGCCTTCCATTGCCCACCCCCACCCCACAGTCAGTTCCCATACTATTTCCCATGTCCATGGGCCATTCATACACATTTTGTCTAGTCCCTTCCCCTTTCCACTCTTATAATTTAATATACTTTTTAAAAACTATTTCTCCTAGGAGAAATTCATACCCACTGAATATATATAAATATTGCTTTCATACTTTTTACTCTTAACCAATAATATTTACATCAGAATTGTATATTTTATAGCATGTCTTTTTGTGCCATTTAAATGCAGAATTTTAACTCTTTTCTTTCTGAGACAGAGAAACACCTACTTTCATTGTATCATTTTCCATGTGTTGGCCATGATTGCATTTATTATATTAAACCTCTTTCGACTGAAACATTGGGCTAAGTTTGGCAAAGATTGAATACACACTCAGTTTTCAAAAAGATACTTGAAGAAACAGAGAGGACTTTTATATAAGATATAAGATGGTCACATTATTTGGTGATCTACGACAACTCACCTTTGAAGTAATCATGTTATAACATAGAGCCATTTGCTGTAGACAAAGTCACTTTCAGGAGTGGTTTTATTACCAAGAAAATGAATAGATGTGCTGTCTCTAAAGTACCGCCATTGCCCTTTATGAGAACAGTGAACTAGATTAGCTGGCACGCTTGCTTCCCTCACTCTTTATGAGCCTTATGTGTTTTGGGATATAGTCAACATTTTTATCTGGATGATGTTATTTTCAGAAAAATTCTGTAATCGTTTTTACTCAAGCAAGGAAAAAGTAAACACACAACTTGTTTAATAAAGATTTAGTCATGGAACTGCATTTGAATACATTTGTTGAGCAATCCTAACATAGTCTAAACATTTTGCCCAGTGAAATCTTTTGAGGTTTCATATTCTGGCAACTTACAAAATCATGAATGCAGAAAAAAATGATAGGAAAATAAAGAAGTTTAAAATGATAGGAAATATTTATTTGTTTGTTTCCTTGATTAGAATTATGTATTACAATTTCCCACAATATAAATATGCTTGAATAGTCAGATAAAAACAAATATAAGGAATAAAAGACTGGAGGGTCTAGCTAAGGAAAAGGCAGGGTTTTTTTCCTGTTAGTGTTAATACATGCATATTGAATGAGTATCTTATTCTCAAAGTAATTCAGCAGTAATTTACATAGACCTGATATGTTATATAATGTACTAAAAGAAACACTGTTCACATAAAAAGGAGCATTGCACAGGGCAAATTGGTAAGTTAAAGTAGTAATAATTAATTTTGTGAGATAATTTTCAAATATTCTTGTGGAAATTGGTTAAACAAACATTTTGAGGGTATTGCCTTCCCTTACATGATTTTTACTTCCACTTTTGAAAAAAGGTAACATTACTACTTAGTTCTATAGCTTTCTGAGAAAATAATGTTACTCTTCACATCTAATATAAAGCTATGTACATACTTCACTGATTGCATGTATTAAATATTCTCTGTCAAAAAAGTGTCAAGATGAAAGGCTCTTTCCACTGAGGATTCTCTCCATTATTGAAGGTCAGTTAGAAGTTAATTTGTCTCCAGTGACAATGATTTGATCCTCTGTTAGATTTTTTTGTTCACTCCATTGTTAGATGAATTTCTGCTGAACATTATGAAACCACAACTATTGTACCTTAATGACAGTGGAAGAATGTCAGGATGCAGTTTCTCATCATCAAATCATAAGGAATATATCTCTTTAAACTTAAAAATATAGTTCATCTAGCTAACCAAAAGGGCAAAAGTTTCCTTTATATGTGTAAAATGGAGTCAGCAAAGTTGTGGTTCTTGAGCAGATTCCAAAGGTTCAAATTTGTGTTTGATAAATACATTAAAGTCTGTGTTTAAAAGATGCTATTATCCCTGGCTGGTGTGGTTCAGTAGATAGGCACTGGCCTGTGAACCCAAAGGTTGCTGGTTTGATTCCCCAGTCAGGGCACATAACCAGGTTGTAAGCCAGGTCTCCAGCCAGGTCTGTGGCTGGAGGCAGGTGAAAGGCAACCTTACATTGATGTTTCTCACCCTTTCTTACTCCTTCCCTACCCTTCTCTCTAAAAATAAAAAATCTTTTTAAAAAATTAAATAAAGAAAAATAAATAAAAGATGCTGTTACCACAGGGTTCAACATATCAAAGATAAGGCAGTCCTTATTCCCACTAGAAGAATTTCCTCTTTCTTAATTATTTAATACTTCATTTTAATTGTTGTTTTCATTACCATTTCCACCACCATCCACACCCCTCTGCCCCAATCACCACATGGCTGTCTGTGTCCATGGGTGTTTTTTTTTTCTTTATTTTTGCTCATTCTTTCTATACACTCCCCCAACCACCCAGAGCTGTCCGGCCTGCTTTCTATCTATTTTGGGTCAGTGCCTATTTGCTTATTAGATCAGTTTGTTCTTTAAAATCCACATATAAGTGAAATCATATGGTATTTGTCTTTTTTCTGACTGGCTTATTTCACTTAGCATAATACTCTCCACATCCATCCATGCTGTCACAAAGTGAAAATTTTCCATCATTTTTATGGCTGAGTAGTATTCCATTGTGTAAATACACCGTAGCTGTTTTATCTATTCAAAACTGAAAACTGATTAAAACTTTGGTTACTTCCAAATTTTGGCTTTAGTAAAAAATCCTGTAGTGTACTAAGGGGTGCATATATTCTTTCAAATTAGTGTTTTGGGTTTCTTTCAATGAATTCCCAAAAGTGTAAATGCTAGGTCAAAGAGTTTCATTTTTTAATACTTTGAGGTAACTCTTACTGCTTTCCGCAGTGGCTGTACCAATCTCCATTCCCACCAAAAAAGCAAAAGGGTTCCCCTTTCTCCACATGCTTACAAGCACCTTTTGCTTGTTGATTTATTGATGATAGCCATTCTGATAGATATGAGATGATATCTCATTGTGGTTTTAATGTGCATTTCTCTGATAATTAGTGACATTAGAGCATATTTTCATATGTCTATGGGTGATCTGTATGTCCTCTCTGGAGAATTGTCTGTTCAGGTACTTTGACCATTTTTTGATGGACTATTTGTTACTTGTTGTTGAGTTTTGTAAGTTCCTTATAAATTTTGGATATTAACGCCTTATCACATTTATCTGCAAGTATGCTTTCTCCTGTTCTGTGAGTTGCTTGTTCATTTTTTCATGGTTTCGTTGCTGACAAAAAACTTTTTAGTTTGATGAAGTTTGATTTATTTTTTTCTATTGTATCCCTTGCCTGAGGAGATACAAGTATCTCCAAAAAAAATATTACTATGATAAATGTTTGAGATTTTACTGCTTGTGTTTTCTTCTAAGTATTTTATGATTTTGAGTCTAACTTTAAATCTTTAATCAATTTTGAAATTATTTTTGTGTGCATGGCATAAGATCTAATTTTGTTTTATTTTTGCATGTATCTGTCCAGTTTTCCCAACACAATTTTTTAAACAACATTAACATCCCTTTTATTTTTTAAGTGTACAAATAATAAAGTAAGATATTGAACCAAATATAGAGGCATCAGTAGGTTGTTTTTGTAGTTGGTGGTGTTTTTTTCTTAAAAATGTCTTTCATTTAATTTTTTAAAATTAATTTATTATTGTTGTATTATAATTGGTTCATTTTCCCCCATTGCTCTCCTCTACCTCCTCCCCTCTCCCATAGTCAGTCCCCACCTCCTTGTCCATGTCCTTAGGTCTTTTGCATTAGCTCTTCCACTAAGCCCTACCCCTTCTCTCTCCACCTCTCCCCCACTCCCCTTTGGTCACCATCATTCTGCTCCTTTTTTTCCAAGTCTCTGGTTCCTTTCTTCTTGTCTATTTGTTTTGTTCATTAGCTTCCTGTATTAAGTGAGATCATATGGTATTTGTCCTTTGCTGCCTGACTTATTTCACTATTCAAATTCATAGACTGAATAACATGCTATTAAATAATGATTGGGTTAACAATGAGATCAAGGAAGAAATCAAAATGTTTTGGGAAACAAATGAAAATGAACACACAACAGCCCAAAACTTATGGGACACATAGCAAAGGCAGTTTTGAAAGGGAAGTTCATAGCAATACAGGTCTACCTAAAAAGGTTAAAAGAGGCTCAAATAAACAACCTAACCCTACATCTAAAAGAAGTAGAAGAAAAACAACAAAGTCCAGAGCAAGTAGAAGGAAGGAAATAATCAAGATCAGAGCAGAACTAAATGACTTAGAGACTAAAAGAACAATTCAAGGGATCATTAAATCCAGGAGCTGATTCTTTAAAAAAATAAACAAAATGGGCAAGCCTTTAATCAGACTCATCAGTGAAAAAAGAGAGAGGGCCCAAATAACAAAATCAGAAATGACAGAGGAGAAATCACACAGATATGTATTACACCACAGAAATACAGGGGATTATGAGAAATTACTATGAACAGCTATATGGCAAAAAATCTGACAACCTGAGTGAAATGGAAAAATTCCTGGAAACGTATAATCTTCCAAAACAGAATCAGGAAGAAGCAGAAAGCCTGAATTGATTGATAACAACTAGTGAAATTGAAGCAGTAATCAAAAAACTCCCGGCACACAAAAGCCCCAGATCAGGTGGCTAAGCAGGTAAATTTTACCAAACATTTAGAAAGGAACTAACTCCTATCCTTCTCAACCTATTCCAAAATATACAAGAAGAGGAAAAACTCCATAACTCTTTCTATGATGCTTGTATTATTTTAACTCTCAAACCAGGTCAAGACACAACTAGGAAAGAAAACTACAAGCCAATGTCACTGATAAACATAGAAGCTAAAATCCTCAACAAAATGTTGACAAACCAGATCCAATAATACATTAGAAAGACCATACACCATGATTTAGCAGGATTCATTCCAGGGATACAATGATGGGCCAACACCATTCATTGAAAAAGCTGTCTTTAAATCATTGTATGTTTTTGCCTCCTAGTCAAATATTAATTAACTATAAAGGCACGGGTTTATTTCTGGGCTCTCATTCTGTTCCATTGATCTGTATTTCTGACTTTATGTCCGTACCATGCTGATTGAATTACTTTGGCCTTATAATATAGTTTGATACTAGCTAGCATGATTCCTCCAACTTTGTTCTTCTTTCTCAAGATCACTGTTGCTAATTGGGTCTTCAGTGATTGCATATAAATTTATGGACTACTTATTCTATGAATCTGGGAAGTATGCCATTGGTATCTTGATTGGGATCACATTGAATTTATAGGGTGCCTTGGGTAGTATGGTTATTTTTATGATGCTAATACTTCCTATCCATGAACATAGTATATGCTTCTACTTATTTGTATATGCTTCCATTTCTTTCTTAAGTGTCTTATAATTTTGCAAATATAGGCCTTTAACACCTTTTTTAAATCTATTCCTGAATGTGATATTCTTTCTGAAGCAATTATGAATTGGTTTGTTTTCTTAGTTTCACATTCTGATAGTTCATTATAGGCAAAAAAATTAACTGATTTCTGGATATTAATTTTGTATTCTGTTACTTTACTGAATTTATTTATCAGTTCAAGGACTTTCTTGGTGGATTCTTTAGGTTTCTCTAGCTATACACTGTAGTGTCAATTTATCTGCTTACAAAGACAGTTTTACTTCTAATTTGGATGCCTTTTATTTCTTCTTATCTGATTGCAGTGCCTAGGACTTCTTAGGACTTCTTATTCAACATGTACTATATTGAATAAGAGTGGTAACAGCAGACATCCCTGCCTTATTCACAGTCTTTAGAAGAACATTGTAGTTTTTACCCATTGAGTATGATGCTGGCATTGAGTTTGTCATATATGGCCTTTATTACACTGAAGTATATTCCCTCTACTCTGATTTTTCATAGAGTTTTTGTCATAAATGGGTGCTCTGGTGCAGTGGATAGGCACTGGTCTGCAAACCCATAAGTCGCTGATTTGATTCTCAGCCAGGGCACACACCCAGGTTGCAAGCCAGGTCTCCAGCCAGGTCTATGTCTGGAGGCAGGTGAAAGGCAACCATACATTGATGTTCTTTCCCTCTCTGCCTTTCTCCCTCCCTATCTCTCTGAAAATAATAAATAAAATCTTTAAAATATATATTAAAACAAATATATAGGGCATATACTTATTTTGGACTAAAACTTAAGTGACACTTAAGTTTTTTGTAGCCATGTCTATATGTAGCAGCTATTTAACAGTGTTTCTTAGAAAGTATATGACTAGAGGAATTCTAAATATATTTGGTTAAAAGCAAGGCAAACAAATATATTAAACACAATTTTATTAAGAATCCCTAGCATTCAATTGCAGGTAGGTCTTGATTTCAAGAAATAAATTATTTAGTGGAGTGAAACAAGATAAATACCAAGTAAGTTAAATGTAGGTGAAATAAGTTCTCTAATATAGGTCAAACATAGAGTTCTAGGAGACCAGGACTATTTACTTCCATTGTCGGATGAAACAAAGTTTCCTAGAAAGAATAGTAGGTGTGGTGAACCTTGCAGGATGAAGGTAAGAGAAGTAAACAATAGAGTGTAAAGATTTAGAGGCATGAAATGACATGCTACATTTATGAAGGTTTGGGAGTGATTGAAAGGATGCAGTTTAAAGTGATGCTAAGTGACATTCTGGAAGGACATGAAGGGTGTTAGATATTATGCCTGGAAATGTGAAACTTATTATTTGGATGTTGGAGCCCATGGTTATCTTAATAAGTATAGCAACATAATTTATCTATGCTTTAGGAATTTAGCCCTATGACAATGTATAAGAGTGACTGCCAAGGCAAGAACTTAAAGGCAGTAAAACCATTGAAGAAGCTACTAAATATAAGGCAATTAAGATGATACTAGGCTAAGTTGCGTTAGTATTTTAGAAATGTAAAAGATATTTTTGTGGGACATTTCAGACTTTAGAGTTGATTACAGTTATGCCTTATTTCGTGACAGGAATATAGACTGAGAATTGTATCAATAGGTGGTTTAGTTATAGTGTGCATATCACAGAGGACAGGTACACAAACCGAGATGGTATCTCCTACATCATGCTAGGCTATAGGGTATAACCTGTTGCTTCTAGGCTACAAACCTGTACAGCTTATTATTATACTGAATAATACAGTCAATTATAACATAATGGTAGGCATTTGTTTCTCTAAACATACAAAAGGTACAGTAAGGCCCTTGCTGGTGGCACAGTGGATAAAGCACGAGCCTGAGAACCCAAAGGTTGCTGGTTTGATTCCCAATCAGGGCACATAACCAGGTTGCAAACCAGGTCTCCAGCCAGGTCTGTAGCTGGAAAGGCAACCATACATTGATGTCTCTCTCCCTCTCTGCCTCTCTCTGAAAATAATAAAATCTTAAAATAAAAAGGTACAGTAAAAATATGGTACAAGAGATTAAAAAGTGATATTTCTGCCTATGACACCATGAATGAAGCCTGCAGCACTGGGAGGTGCTCTAGGTGAGTCAGAATGGTGAGTGGGCATGAAGGCCTTGGACCCCATTGTTCATACTGAGGACTTTATAAACATTGTACACATAGGCTGCACTAAAGTTCTTTTAAAAGTCTTTTTTCATTAATAAAGCAACCTTAGCTTACTGCACTTTCCTTTATCAGCTTCCAAGCTTTTAAAAAAATCTTTACTCTTCTATTAACAAAACAGCTTAAAACCGCACAAATGCTGTATACCTCTTCAAAAGTATTTTCTTTCTGTATACCCTTATTCTGTAACTTTTTTTCCATTTTTAATACTTTTTCATTGCAAACTGTTTTTGTTATAAACTAAGGCATTAACACACATTAGTTTGGGCCTACACAGTGTCAGGGCCCTGAGTCTCCCTCCTCCCACCCCATCTCCTCTCACCGGAAGGTGTTGAGGGGCAATGATGCTAGTGGAGTTGTCCTCTCCTGCAATAACACTGGATCACAACAGGTTTTGGTGTGTAGTCTGCAACACTGCCTCCAAGCAAGACTTACCCTGTCGTGGAAAGCCTGGAAACCCGACATTGACTTGGCCCCCTTATGGAGCAAGTTCTATCAGCATCTGCTTCCAGGATAGGGAGTTTTCATCCATACTGAATACTTTCTCTGCCAAGTCATTTTTCTCCACAATTAGCTTATCTAGAGTTTCCAAAAATGATTCAGCTGCTTTCACCTCAGCACTTGCCTACTGATCACCCCCTTCCACATCAGGCAATGAATAACCAATCTGGACTTGTTTAAACCAGTCAGAGCTGGCAGCAAAGTCAGCATTGTAGTCAGGTCCAGGATTTTCTTTGAACGTCAAACAAACATCTGTTTTTTTTTCCATGATCATTATGGTACCCAGAGGGAAACAGTACTGTGTTTATCTTCAATTCTGGCATTTAAAAGTTTCTTCATGTCTGGCATAGGCTCCCCTCCAATTTTGCCTTCAATAAAGCAGGTCCTTTAACAGCTTCCATCACTCTGTTCTTGCTCTTCAGGGCTGTAGCTGCTGTGGTGGAATGGGACACGCTGGACTGGTGAGCAGTAACCCTCACCAATCTTCCACCTTTGTAGTCCCTGATCCCCTTTCATTTTGTTTCCGGTTACTCACGTGATTTGGCCTTTCCCTGGCAGCATGAGCAGGTGATTTTGCACTCCTAGGGGCCATGATGAACAAAACAACATGATATTACATCAAATACCAGAGAAAACGATGCAGTCAGGAGATGTGAACACAAGATGCATCAGCCTACTTCTGGCATAACGTGGCACACTGCTTTACAGCACTTTCTTTTGTATAAGTGGAAAGGGTATACTCTAAAGAAATGATTAACAACTAGACTATAGTAAATATATAAACCAAGTAACCAAGTATGTGCCATACTTTTATACAACTAGCAGTGCAGCAGGTTTGTTTACACCAGCGTCACCAAACATGCGAGTAATTCATTTCCCTACATTATGATGAATATGATATCACTAGATGATAAGAATGTTTTTAGCTTTATTATAATTTTATGGGACCACCATGTATATTTGGTCTGTCATTGAGAAAAATGTCATTACATGGAGCCTGACCTTATTTAAATCAAACATTTTTAGAAGAGAGGGAGGTTCAATATTATACAATATTATTTCAAGGGCAGGCATAAAAGGTGATGTCCCTAAGAGAAAGTTTATCTTATGTCTGGTTACTTCTTTATTTTACTACTTTTTTTTTTTTTTTTGGATACTTTCATTGGTCATCTTCTGGTATTTTTGTGAAGTCAGTGTAGAAACTGATTAAATAAAATTGATATGAGTTAAGCTGACATACAATTCAAAAAATTAGAAATCTAATTATAGTTATATTTAAGAAAATATTGTGGAGGTAATGCAAACTCAATTGAAAAATTCAAGCAATACAAAGCTGTGTAGAGCAAAGTGAAAAGTAAAATTAACCTCACTTCTACCCTGTTAACATCCTGCCTGTTAATGGTATCCACTGTTGATCATTTTCAGTGTTTAGTCCTATAACTCTTCCTATGTAAATATAAAACATAGATACAGTTTTAAGTGCTAATCATTCCTCTTCACTGTGTATTTTTATACATAATATCCATAATCATATATAATAGCACAGTTGAATTATATATCTGCTACAGTTGCATAATGCTGTATCCCTCCAGGTATGTAATTTTACTTATACAAAAAGAATGATTTTCACTTGAAGAATAATTCATCAATTTATCAGATACCTCTTCCATGTCAATACACATAGATATATGTTATATTTTAAATCTTTGTAGGGTATTTTATAACACAAATGTATCACCATTTATTCTCAATGTAGTGCACATTTGAGTTGTTTAAAATTTGTTTATATTACAACTAATGGTGATAATTTAGTAGTAGCTTTGTATCTTCAAGATGTTTTCCTGGCCCTGGCTGGTAGCACAGTGGATAAGGTGCCGGCCTGCAAACCCAAAGGTCACAGGTTCGATTCCCCAGCCAGGGCACATAACCAGGTTGCAAACCAGGTCTCCAGTCAGGTCTGTGGCTGGAGGCAGGTGAAAAGCAACCATACATCGATGTCTCTCTCCCTCTCTGCCTCTCTCTCTTGCCCTCTTTCTAAAAATAAATAAAATCTTTAAAAAAAAAAAGATGTTTTCCTCATTGAAAATCAAACATATTAATTAAATGCCTACTGAGAAATATGTAAATTAGGCAATATTCAAATATTATGAAAGTAAAAATTCTAAAATTTTTATTACTTGTTTTTAAAAACTCTCAGAACAGATAATAGAAGAAATGATCAGGTATGAAAACTTAAAAATAAAGATATAAAACTTGCTTTGCACTATTTTCCACTGAAGGCACACTCACATTTTTAATTATTTGAAAATCATGTTGTATATGCATATGGTTTTTAAAAATATTTAATTTATTTTAGTATGCATATGGGTTTTTAAAAAATATTTAATTAATATATTTTTAGAAGCAGAGGAAGGAAAGGAGAAAGAGAGGGAGAGAAACATTGATGTGACAGAGAAACATCTATCAGTTCCTTTTGTATATGCCCTGAGCAGGGACCAAACCCACAACCCAGTCATGTGCCTTAACCAGAAATGGAACCAGCGACTTTTTTGGTTTGTGGGATGATGCCCAGCTAACTGAGCCACACAGGCCAGGGTGGTTTTATACCTTTTATCTATTCATTCACATAGCTTCCATACAACATTGACCCATTCTGCAAATACACACACACACACACACACACACACACACACACAAATGCACATGCCAGGTCCTTTAAATATAATCATTTAAAAGTATTATATTTTTCTGAAGTTCAGTGTATGAAATAGCTGCCCAAATGTAATTCAGAGAATCTCTATTTGAATAAAAGTGAACACAATTCTCACCTTGTAAATATTCAGGAATCAAATCTCTGAAATTTACTCCCAGGAAACACTTATATATGAAAATTGAGGACATAGATAGTAACTATTTTCAGAATGATGCAAATCTACTAACACAACCAGAAATACATTTTATTTAGTGAAAATTGCAAAGAACTATCTATAATACTTGTTCAAATATAACTCTTTTCTGGAAGAAAATTGGATATTGTGGTTTCTCTTTAACTTCATTCAGCTTAATTCTTATTTGTAATTACCATTTCTCATAAAAATAATAATAACCTGTTTTTAAGATAGAAATATGAGACTGCAATTAAATAATTATCAGTATTTTGGGAACTATATCTATAAATTATGTAAATCCAAATTATTCTCTTCCAGTCCTATGATCCTTGCTGTCTCAAACCATGGAATTATTTTTCTCATATTTGAGATCACTAAAGGTATGAGCCATAAATAAAGAAATACACACATTAAAAAGGTGTATCAGTAATGTTTATTCAACTTCTCAACACTCTTTATATGTGGTTGTTTGCAAACTTCCCACACATTTCTGTGAGCAAGTTGCTGTATTCAACCTGGTGTCGATATTTTTCTAACCTTGTTTTTTAAATACTTGTAAAATTTAAAATTGCAGTTGCACCATATTATATTACTTTCAGGTGTAAAACCCCTTGATAAGACATTTATATAAAACCCTTATAGCAATCACCCAATAAATCAAGTACCCACCAGACACCATATATAGATTTACATCCCCGTGACTCTTCTGTAACTTCCAGTTTGTACTTCTAATCCCTGACCTGTTTCACCCACCCCTCCAACCTTCTTCCCCATCTGGCAAATGTCAAAATGTTCTCTATATCTATGAGTCTGTTTCTGTTGTGTTTATTTTATTTTGTTTTTTAGATTACAAATGTAAGTGAAATCATATGGCATTTGTCTTTCTCTGTCTGACTTTTCACTTAGCACAGTACCTTCTAGGTCCATTCATGTTATTTGAGGTGGCAAGATTTAGGGTTTTTTAATGATTAGATCATATTCCATTGTATATATGCACCACTTGTTCTTTATCCATTTATCTACTTATGGGTATGTAGGTTGCTTTCATATCTTAGTCATTGTAAATAATACTGCATGGATGCCTGTGGCTTTTCAATTTAGTATTTTGAGTTTCTTCAGATAAATACTCAGAAATGGAATTCCTTAGTCCTTCTTTGTTTCTTTTTATAGCCTTTGTTTTAAAGTTTATTTATTTATTTATTTATTTTGGTATAAGTATACTACCCTAGGGTTTTTTTTTTCCATTTTTCATGAAATGTTGTTTTCCATTCATTTACTTTTAATCTGCATGAATCAATCTGAAGTTAGTCTCTCATAGACAACATATGTAAGGATATTGTTTTTTTCCTATTTAGCCACCATGTCTTTTGGTTGGGGTATTTAATTCATTTGTACTTAAATTAACTGTTGATAGATATGCATTTATAACCATTTTATTAGTTATTTTTTGGACTTATCTTCTTCTTCTTAAAGAAGATCTTTTAACATTTCTTATAATATTGGTTTGGTAGTGATGAACTCCTTTAGCTTTTTCTTGTCTGGTAAGCTCTTTATTTCTCCTTCAATTTTAAATGATAGCCTTGCTGGGAAAAGTAGTTTTGACTGTGATGTTCTTGCTTTTCATCTCTTTGAATATTTCTTGCCATTCCCTTCTGACCTGCAAAGTTTCTGTTGAGAAGTCAGCTGACAATAACTTAATTGCTTTTCTCTTGGTGCTTTTTAAAGATTCTCTCTTTGTCTTTAACCTTTGGCATTTTAATTATGATGTGCTTTGGTGTGGGCCTCTTTGGGTCCATTGTGTTTGGGACTCTACTTCCTGAACTTTTATGACCATTTGCTTCACCAAGTTAGGGTAATTTTCCATCATTATTTTTTAAAAAACAGGTTTTCAATTCCATGAGCTCTCTCTTCTCACTTCAGCACCCTCCATTATGCAAATGATGGTATGCTTGAAGTTGTCCAAGAAGCTCCTTACACTCATCATATTTTTTATGATTTTTTCTTTTTTGTTGTTTACATTGGGTGTTAACTGCTTCCTTCTCTTCCAAATCACTGATTTTTATCTTCTGCTTCATCTAATCTACTGTTAATTCCCTGTAACATACTCTTCATTCAGTTATTTAATTCTTCATTTCTGACTGGTTCTTTTATATGTTTTCTATATTTTTATCTTTCCTATCTCTGTTGAAATTCTTATTAAGCTCTTCCATTCCATGAGTTAAGCATCCTAACAACTAGTGTTTTGAACTCTATATCTGGTTAATTGCTTGTCTTCATTTCGTTTAGTTCTTCTTCTAGATTTTTGTTCTAGAAACACTACAAAAAGAGTTTGTCCTTTGTCTCATGATTTTATTTGCCTCTCTGTTTTTGTTTCTATGTATTAGAGCTGCTACATCCACCAGACTTGGTAGAATGACCTTATGTAGTGTATGTGTCCTATAGGGGCCAGTGGCGCGGCCTTCACAGTCACCCAAGTGGGGCACTCAGGTACCTCCTGTTGTACAGGGTGTGCACAGTACATTGTTATTAACTTTGCATCTCCTTATTTCACAAGCTTCTTATTAATTTTGAAAAACTGTGTTTCTAAGGTTATGATTTAACATTATTGTTTCAGATATAAAGTATTAAATTCTAGCCCTGGCTGGTGGATAAGGCACTGGCCAGCTAACCCAAAGGTCACTGGTTCAATTCCCCAGCCAGGGCACATAACCAGGTCTCCAGCCAGGTCCGTAGCTGGAGGCAGGTGAAAGGCAACCATACGTTGATGTCTCTCTCCCTCTCTCCGTCCCCCTCTCTCTAAAAATAATAAATAAAATCTTATTTTAATAAATAAAGTATTAAATTCTGAGAGCAACCATCATGTCAAAGGAATATGATGTTAGAGCAACCATAATTTCTGGACTGCATGCAGGGAGAACTGCTAAGGAAATTGCAGACTTCAATAACATCCCTTTATATACAGTTTACAGTGTGAAGAAGATGTATGATGCTGATCCTGATGTTGCCACACCAAGGAAAATGCATAAGGTATTATGCAAGGATCGCACAAGTCCAGTCTAGTCAAAGGAAATCTGGCTGCCTAGTTCACCAGATGCAAATCCTTTAGACTGTTATGTATGCAGCATTTGTGAGAAAGAAGTTAATAAAAAACCTCATTCCAATAAAGAGGCTATTAAAGCTAAGATTGAAAACATTATGATGTCCTTGGATAAAGAAAAGTTAATGAAAGCGTGCTCAAGATTCTCAGATGGAATGGAGTCTATTATTGCAGCAAATGGAGGCTTTTTTGAATAATTTTTAAAATAATGACTGTGTTTATATATTTACATGTAAGAATAAATTTATTTCCAAATATAACACTTTTGTGGTATGTTGTTTATGTTACTAAAATTTTGCCAGTTAATCGTGCTCACCCTGTAGTGGGGCCTGCTGTTGGCATGTCAATAGGGAGGATTTATTCTCAGGTCAGTTAGCTACAAGGACTGACCCTGACCACCATGGAAAACATGGAGGATCTGTTGTGCAGGGGCTGACACCACCAAGCAGAACTCACTTTACTGGGACTCAGGAACCTGCCAAGTTCATAGTTTGTGTCACTCATGGATCTGAAGCTGTCCACTAGGTGTGCTGGCTCTGCAGCCTCAGGGAGGTCACCTGTGGCCTATGCCCTGCTCAGGGTCACCTGGTATAAGCAACAAAGGGATCTGCAGATGGCTGCTACTTGTGTTGGGCTTGGAGGTGCCAGGAAGAGGTCATGCTGTGAACCAAGTGCTGGCCCTGGGCTGCTTAGTGAGAAGTTACACGGAGGCCAGTTGCTGCTTGAGAGATTTTTAGGAAAATCCACATCATGACCCAAAACAGGCCATTGCTATAAAAGGCCATTGGAAACAGCTTGGGTGGGCCCATAAGTTGGGTAGGTCAGAGTCTCCTGGAGTCACCAGAACAGGGCAAACAGTGTTAACTAGGTCGATGAAGACCTAGATATGGTGCCCAGCTGTTGGATTTATGGTGGGGAGGGCTCAGAAAAAGGGCAATGGCCTCTGCCAGCACTTCTGTCTGGGCCAAAGCTGCCCCTAAGACCTCATTTTTAAGCCAGACAATTTAGCTTATTCCTAAATGTTTGTGGTGCCTTTCAAGCTGCTACCCCAGTGCCAGAGCTCAAAATCTGAACTCTGTCCTGGCCCTGTAAGAGAAATGTCATGGACTTCAGAAGCCCTCTATCTCACTCAGCCATAACCCTTGCTGAATTTTATAGCAAAAACTTATGGGGCTTTCTCTTCCCGGCACTGGAATCCAGGTTGCAGAGCCTGGTTTGGGGCTGGAACCCCTGAATCCCCAGCAGGGGACCCCTGCATTTGAGATGTTCCTCCTGGTATTTAACTACTACACATGGGTGTGGGGCCAGCCTGTCCTTTGGATTCACCCCTTATACCCTTCTCACTGTGGCTTGTTTTTATATCATTAGCTATAGAACTTTTGTCCAGCTCTATTTCTAATGGTTCTGAATGATGGTTATTATGTAGTTTAGTTGTAATTTTGATGTGGTCATGGGAGGTTCTGAATACTGCATTTACTTATGCTGCCATCTTGACCAGAAGCTCTGTTTATATCTTTTGTACAGGATCTATAACTTAAAAATGAAAACAAGCCAGACCACCTACTTGTGGAGTCTTCTTCATCTGCTTTACATATTGTGCTGCACTTGTGCCTTTCTGCATTACTAGATAAGCAAATCCACTGTACACATAGATTTGGTTATTCAAAATGTCTTACTATGCCAAAGATGCAAGTTTAATTTGTCAGCTATAGGGGTTCCATATTTTAGGGGGTTTTTTCACTACACATCCACTCTAGAAAAAAATTAGTAAGTCTCCCAACATGACTTCTGTGTTGTTATACTGAACTTGGAAGTTTAAACATGTTTTAATTTTAAAATATTCTTTACTTTTTGAAATTCAACATAGTGATTGCCCTGGTAGTTCTAAAATCTGTTTGGCTTTAAGCTTGTGGGCACAGCCAAGAGAAAAATGCATCTTTTTCTTAAAGTTAAAATTGGAACATGAAAAATTTTTGTTAATAATAAGACTTAATACAGAAACTTAACAGATGAACCCTAAGTGTCCATCAATAAGGAATCAGCTAAATAAAATGTATCATAATATGGAACAGAGTATTAGGTGATTTGAAGAAGAGAGAGGAAAAGAGGAGAAGGGAGAGGATGAGACAAAAAAAAAAAAAAATGTCTTTGGAAATGCTCCCCAAATCTGGGGACAATCCAGGGAGGGAAGGAGGGAGATAGAGATAGGAAGGAAGGATAAGAGAGGAAGGTAGAGAGGTGAGCATTCACATGCCTATATATCCATACATACTCTCCATTAAAAGAAAAGAATGACCATATTCACATATGCTTATACACGGACACAGAAATGTGAGAAATTAATACAAGAAACCAGAGCAATTGCTCCTGAGGAGAAATCTGGTATGTGCAGTCAAAAAAAGCCATCCTTTCACTGGTAAATTATTTGGCACTATTTTAATTTTTATCTCATTCATGCATCACTTTTCCAATCAAATTTAGATCTTTAATAAAAGCATTATATAATCCTAAGAAATCTGAACATTATTTACTTCCATTTTACCCATTAATAAAGTGAATAATATGCATATTGCATACTTTATGTTTCAATTGTGAAAAGTAACAAATTAACAGATATAATAGCAGGCAGATATTATCATTATAATAGATTTATTCACTTCTTGGAATAATTTTTCTTATTGAATTGTCAAATTATCCATTGTCATTAAAACTATCTTCTCCTGGTTTCTAAAAGATTTCATTTTTCTTAAACTTCTAACTCCTCAACTACTTTCACATAAGTTTTTTATTAGTTTACATTTGCAATCTAACATAAAATAGAAATACTCATTGAAAAATAATTTATATTCTCTTCCTCTATCTAAACACACACAGGCAAGTAGAATCACACCATTCTGTAAGGGAGATATTATTATCCCCAATTTGTAGATAGATAAAATGATGCTGTCTAGTTAAAAGGAAAACCTGAGATCACGTAATTAGTATGCGCTGAAGATATAATACAAACATAATTCAGTCTGGGTTCAGAAACTATGTTCTCTTATCACACCATACTGCATAGTCCTTTCATGCTAAAGTGTTTCAAAATTCTTAGGCTCTCTGTCATCATTTATGATTATCCTTTTAGAAGTCTCTTCTTTGCTTATGACTTGATTGCCCCCATCTGTATACGTGACACTTAAACCTTATCTCCAGTGCTGGCATTTTCCATATAGTACAGTCCAGCATTATCAAGTGCATTGACTTTTCATCATCACGTAAGTGGCCACTCAGTTCAAAATTATGTCTCAGATGGAAATCGTATTTCCCATCCCAAATCATTGTTTCTTGTTTTGATGGTGTTTTGGGGGGGGCATTTTTTGGATTTTTTTCAGTTATCCTAAAATGTCACTTGTTTATAACACTTTCAATTGCCAGACTAAATATATTTTTTAAGATTTTATTTATTATTTTTAGAGAGAAGGGCAGGGAGGGAGGAAGAAAGGGAGAAAAACAGCAATATATGGCTGCCTTTTACCTGCCTCCAGCTACAGACCTCGCTGGAGACCTAGCTTGCAACCTGGTTATGTGCCCTAGCTGGGGAATCAAACCAGCGACCTTCAGGTTCACAGGCCGGCACCTTATTCACTATGCCACCAGCCATGGTTAGGCTAAATATTTTTAAAGCGTCTTTATTGCTTCATTCTTCACTACAAAACTGAGTATATTATTGAGTTCCTTTACTTATCAATTTAATCTCTTTCATATTTGTCTCTTCCTATTGACTTTTACTTTCAAGATCTTAATCCAAAGACTTATCTCTACAGTCAGAGTAATGAAATGGTCTTCCAGTTGGTCTTTGTATTTCTAAATTTTAACTTCAAATTGTGTTTTATGGAACTGTCAATACTTTTGTCAATATTTGTTATTGTATTCAAAATGATATATTTTGAATAAAAGCTTAAGACAGTAACTTTAAATAATAAATCATGGTATAATCTAGAAACTTTTTATACAGTTCATTAAATATGGACTCCTGTTGTAATGCTTTTTTCAACATTTATATTCTTTCTTACCATTTTATCATCACTTTAAACTTGCTAAACAAAGAATTATTCTATCTGGTTAAGTAAAGCTTCACTTTAAGGAGGTAACCTCACTACCAGTTAAAACACACATCTAAAGCCCTGGCTGGTGGCTCAGTGTCTAGGCACCAGACTTTGAACTCAAAAGTCACTGATTTGATTCCCAGCCAGGGCACATAACTGGATTGCAAGCCAGGTCTAGAGCCAGGTCTGTAGCTGGAGGCAGGTGAAAGGCAACCATACATTGATGTTTCTCTCCCTTTCTTCCTCCCTCCTTGCCCTTCTCTCTGAAAATAATAAAATCTTTAAAAAGAAAACAAAAAACACATCTAGAAAAGTAATTTTTTTTTTAATATCTGCTAAACGCAAGAAGTTTTTCTAACCATTTTGGTGGTGTCACATTCCCCTTACTGAACAGAGAGATAATAAGCATGATTTCTCTTTAATAGTACAAAGAATAGAAAGCAAAGGTTTTCACAAAAAGTACATGATTAATTTCTTCAGAGGCTCTGTATGAAAAATTAACATGAAAATTGGAAATGGTTAACTGGACTTGGAAATTAAGGATATATTTCTGCCCTTTAAGGGAGTAGCTTCAGGGGAAGTAAAGAAGTAGATAGTTGGAATGAAAGAGTGGAAAATAAGCTGCCTTCTGAGTTAGTAGAGCAGTGGTTTTAAACTTGGCCATGTATTGGAATCACATGGGGAGTTACAGAAGAAAGAACTAACACCTGTGTTCTACTCTAGACCAATTGAATCAGGATTGTGTGTCAATATGGTCCCACAATTCCCCAGGTGATTTTAATATATGGTCAGGTTTGAAAACCATTGCATAGTCTTCTTTTGGGAGCTTGACTGCAAATGAAAGGAGAGGAAGTTAGTAGAGGAAAAGAAGAGACGTGATAATATAGGAATCATGAGAGACCTAACACTGCACAGCACTTGAAAATACTTGAGATTAGGATTTGGGTGATAGAAAGGAAAGTACAGAGATCAAAGTAGCTGGTGGAGTGATCATCCCCAGAAAGAGAATGGTGAACAACTTGCCGCAGAAAAAAGATGTAAAAGTGAGTAAAATTGTAATTCTGTTGTTTTTCCTTTCTATTTGTTACATAGGAGATTCAGATAGAAAGTTGGGTGAAGCTGACTGATAGCCACAATTTTTCCTAAAATTGTTTTCACCGTCTACAGCAGTGGTGGCAGTAATGTGAAGTACTTGAAGAGACTGATAGAAATTTTAACTAACTTATATGGGGATCATAATTTTCTGATTCAGTTGGTCTGCCAAATATTGACCAAGTGAGATTTCAAGCATTATAGTCTACAAAAACATGTGATTTTCCTCAATAGTGATCTGATCTTAAGATATAGGAAAAGAAAACTGAGTAAGTAGAGAGAGCCAACATTTGTCATCATCAGGACAAATATAAGAGTTAAATACTGAGAACGCTGGCATGAATTTGCTTAAAATAGATCATTTGAATATTTGAAACAGTTTTGGATGAAGTAATTATCAGAATGGTGATGTACACTATAAACTGAGAGAATGGGCCTATGATGAGAAGTGTGAGAGCAAATTAATGAAGTGAGAGAACTTGAAATTTTATCATTTATGCTTATCAACCTAGATATTATTCATGATAAAAGCAAAACTTAGAGTGGAAAATGCAGTAAGTTTCCAATGAGAGAGCAGAGAGGAAGAGAGGGAATGGGGTAAGAAATGAAGGGACAGAGGGAAAGGGAAAGGAGGGAGAACCCTGAGAGAATTTGATAACCTGGATTCATGACATCTCAGTTCTCAAATCCCTTCCTTTGTTTTCCTCAGTTTTCAGTTCTGGTTCTTTTCTCTCTTCCCTCTCCAGTCAAAGGCTGATGTTTCCCAAGCTTCTGCTCTTGGACCCTTTTTCACTTTTCTGTCCTCCCCACATGTTTTAGCGTTATAAATATATGTCCATAATTCACATTTTAAATCCTGACTTGTGCTGCTATCGCTTTGGATTTATTTTCCAGTCTCTAAATACTTCCAGCTGGGTGGCCTAGATCCAATTCAAATCCAGTGTTTCTAACAGCTTCTTCACCTAAACTACTACTATTTTAGTGTAGTGATGCTCCACTCTGACTCCCGTGGGAATCACCTGGGAAAATTTAGAGTTCAGAACGTACTTTCACAGATGTTGATTTAATTAATCTGGGGTATTGCCTGGGTATTGGGATTTTTAAAATGTTTCATATGCCTCCATTGTTCAGGCATGATTAAAAAGCATTTTAATCAGTTCTAATACCTTCAAGGTTCTCAAACCTGGCTTCACATTAGAATTACCATGTGAGCAATTTTTGCATACCAATCTAGATCCAACCCCTTATCAATTGAATACAAATATCTGAGGTTGGATTTCAGGTATCGAGTTTTTAAAAGCTCCCAAATGATGCTCATGTGTAGCCAATATTGGTAATTCCAATCTCAATAAATGCTATAAAGTTAATAACTTTTATTCATTTAGGCCTGGAAGTCATGGTAAACCCTGAATTTATTCTCACTCTCCTCTTATTTCCCACTCAGTTAAAAACCCAGTTTTGTGCATTCTGCCTTTGTAAAAGATTCCTGAATAATCTCTCTTCTTGAACATCCAAAAGTTAACATAAGGTCAGCCATGCTTGGAGAAATCACACCTGGAGACCACTGTGGGATTAAACTATGAATTTACTGGGGGAAGGGAAAATGAGAAGAGACAAGGGAAGTGACTCTTAAAGAAGTCATTTTCGACTGGACTTTAAGGGGCAAGTTATTTATACTTTCAGTTACACATTTAGGGTAGGTTTGGCTAGCTTCATCGACACATCCATAGGAGCTGGGTAGTTTAACTGTCATATCCACAGGAGAGGGCTAGTTTAATCCACACATCCTGTTGCATTTCTGACCAAAATCCAGGTGTGCGTTCTAGCGGCCTCTATATCCTGATAGTTAATTTAAGCTTAAAATATTGTAAGACCACATTTTTTATATTGCCAATCAAAACTAGGTTTGCAAAGTCCAGAAGATCATTTTGACATTTCTCTTCTTAAAATAGCGCTATAGGGAAAAAATAATTTATATTATCAATTTGATTAAACCTCACTTATTTAAGTAATGCTGATTTAAAAAGTGTATGGGGTCATTTTTCTTTGGGTTTTGGATACCATTTTCCCCTCAGGACGAATGGTTAGATAATAAAATTTTAAATTCTAGTACCTTGAGTATACTTATACAGAAAGAACAAGAAATTTATAGAGTCTGTTTTTGAAAGAAAGGAGCTTATAAACTTGCTGCTTCATTTTTTTTGTCATAAGGCAAGAAGAGAAATTTTAAATGCCAATGACTTGCCAAAGGCAATTTGACTCAAGAGTAAAACGCAGGAAGAAGTAACATTACATTGAGAGCTAGTCTGAGCTTCCTTGAACTTGAGGTAGTTTTATGCCTGCTTGCTATTTTTTTTTTTTAAGTTTAGGGCAATAATAAAAGTTATATTGCCCTCTTTGTTGTTAATATTGGCTAATATAATTTCTGAGTATCCACTGCTTTGTTCTTTCACGAAAAATGAGAACTACCTTAACATGGGTTTTTAACACAGGTTTTCAATACCTTTTATGCCCTGTGTCAATGAATTCAGCCTGTTCTGATGATATTGTAGTGGTGACATGAGCCAGTGACTGAAAAAAATAAATCGTTAGTAAGGGAAATACACGCGTATTTGTGCAAATACCAGGATCTATCACATCCAAGGTTTATTTGGTGGCACGAATACTATATAATATTCCATTTGCTTACCTTTCCATAAGTATGTAAATAGACAAAGGAAAAGAAAATAATAAAATATTCTTCTAGTCACAAGTGGTTAAACACGCCTAAACAATATTATCTTCGCAGTTTGCCCATCATTTTCTGTGTTTAGATTTTAGAAATCTATCTTTTAAATGTGCTGTTTCTGTTAATGTGGATTTAATCAACTAAAATAGGCTCATCCCTTTCATTTCATCAGTATCACCAAGTGTCTGGGAGCCTGAGTTCTAATGAGGCAGCCATTCCAAACACGTACAGACAAAGCAGTGGTTTCCGTGGCAACGAGCACCATGAAAAAGCTCTTAGAAGAGTTATTCCCACCCTTACACCGTAGTTTCATTTCAGTAAAGCTTTCTGTCAGAATGCATTCATCAATGTAATTTACCAACCAAGTCTGAGAGATTAAATCCCTCTCCCACAAGAATTAAAAAATAAAAACTACAACTAAAAATCAACAGCTATGATGGAATTGTACTTGTGTTATCAAAAGATGCTTCAAAGGAAGTAAAGGACATCCTAAGATTCTTGAATTCAGTTAACATCACTTTAAATGTGAGATTCATTTTTATTTGATTTTGTATTTGAGGATATAGAAGGTCGATATCTAGGGAGGAGCAGGTGCATTTAATTACTACCTCTAAAAGTATCCTTTATGATCCCAAAGCAATTTTTATTAAATAGTAAAAGTTCATAAAAATGGTATTTGCCAAGAAAAGCAAAGTCTAGAAAGAAGATATCTTTTCAACTGATGGAATTAAGTAAAAAGACATTTTTTGAATTAAGTATTTACTAAGTAAAAAGACTTTTGAATGAGGTACTTGAACCCACTTTCTATCCATGGACACACTATAAAAAGAAATAAAGAACAGGCAGCATCTTGTGTTTTGTAGCATCTCAAACAAGGAGGAAATACATACATTTGGAAATAAAAGTTGTTCAATTCAAAGAATGGCCCTTGCCCTTCTTTCAGTTGAAAGAATAAAAACAACTGCAACTCTTCATTTGTCTTTCTTGCTAGAAATAATATTATTTTAAAATACACTCATTATATGTAACACAAAACGAGAATGACACACTTTCAGAATTTTTCAAAATGTTAGCACCCAACAGATACGGTTCCTAGTGCTGGTGATTTACCCCAGAGCCTTCACTGAGCATGTATCTAAGCCTGTCTTGTCAACCAGCTTGCTACAGCAATGGGACATTCGTGTCCCCCAGGGCTATTTCTTTAAAACAGTATCAAAATTACTTTACCATAGATTAGGTTGTGATTTAACTCTGAGAAAAGTCTATCTTGCCTTCATTTTTAATCCATGATGCACTTAGCCTCCTAATAGAATTATGAGGTCAAAGCTACAATTGCAAAATAAAACACACACACACAAACACATATCATTTATGAATTAAGAAAAGGAAATTTACAATGATGGAAAAAGCAGGGCATCCTCATTACTTTATTCACCTGAAGATTGAAAAGGAAGCATTTCACTTTGTAACATTGAAGGGATCACTGCAGACACAAGATGAATCAAGTCTCTTGTTGGTTTATATGGGTGGTATTTCTTTTCCCTAGAGTGATAATTCGTTACATACAGTTGTGACATGCCAACTCAACTATTGTCATTCTCAGAATGGCTCCAAAAGAGAGTCCCCAGATTACTGTTGTTTGAGGATAATAAAATCACAAATTTCATTAAATATCAAAAACAATGTAGAATAAGATATTAGTGTGAAAAGTGACAATTTAGGATACAATAAGCGAGAATCTTATTCAGTGAATATTCATCAATTACTTAAAATTTGCATATTATGTACAAGCATCAGGAAAACAATGTAGTGTGTGTGCAGGAGTCTCAAACTTGATTTCTTCCTGCTGTTTTATTTTTCAACATAGGATGATATTCACATTACCAAATACAGAGAACATATTTTTTAATGTTTAAATCTGTGTTTTAGTCTAACCAATCTTTATCAATAATTTACATTATCAATCCCTTTAAGAAAAGATAAAACCACAAGGGTTTGGTTCATTTGCTAATACACTTTTTTATTTAAAAAAAGCAACATTCAAAATTTTATGTTTACAAGAGAATATATAATTCAAATACTGCCATGAAATTAAATTCCATACTACACAATTGTAGAGAATTGTGTAATATGGAAAACCTACAATGCAAAACCTCAGTTGAAAATTACCTATAAAGCTTCCAATTATAGTTGTACAAATGTAGGTATTCTCTTCACAGTTGAGAAATATAATGCAAATAAAAGTTGAATGTGCTTCTCTGCCTTCAACTACAACATAAAGTTGATCTTCCATGTCATGTTTCTTAAAAGCAACTCTAAGTTTCATCCAGATCCTCTGAATTATTCTCTTTCCCTAATGGCTGGTATTTTTCCGCATCAGAATGGTTGGAAAAGCCCTACTGCACTTAATCTAATTAGAGATTTTTTGAGAAATAGAGGTTACGTAGTTCTAATTGACTAAAAAAAAAAATACTGTATCATCTCCAAAACTAAAAAGACAAAAAAAAAAAAAAAAAGAATGAATGAATGAAAGAAAGAAAAGAAAAGATTCTTTTTAAAGTTCCAGAAATGAATGTAAGTGTTCATATTCTGGTACATTAACAGTTTGTTCCAGTACATTGATATTTTATGTGGAAGCCCTACTCTGCAATTAATATGCCTGATGCAAATTGAAAAACCCATAATCTATCCTTCTCTGTTGGAATGTAAGAGTATATTATTATTGAGAAGCTACAGGATACCAGAACCATTTTTTAAACTTGAGTGCTCATTACCTTAAATCTGCATATAAAACAGTTTTGCATTCAGACGAGGTAATACATAACGGAATATATTGTGGCGCACATAAAAAAAAAAAAAGTGCTCCAAATAAAAACGACCTGTGGGCTTCCTTTGTAGAAGAAATTTATGCCGTTCCAGGCATTAGGGATTAATGATAGCTGGCTGCAATGGAGGAGGAATGAGCATTAAAATACTGTGCCTAACTTTTCTGACTACCTCAAGGCTACAGGACAAACTGATTGTCTAAATCTCTTTAAAGACAAGGACTAGGTATTTATCATTAAGCAAATACAGTATTTGGGGATTGTGTCTGATTTTGTCACATTAGTATTCAGAATATTTCTTACAGCTTTAAAGGAGAAAAGACAACCTTAATGGAAGTAAAAGTCAAGAAAGAAAGGAAATCTTTTGTTTCTCACAGCTCAGAGATTCTCTTTCCTTGTACCTTGTTTCCAAAATTACGCACACAGTTGTCCACAGGATATAT
This sequence comes from Noctilio leporinus, assembly GCA_004026585.1. Classification (NCBI taxonomy): domain Eukaryota; kingdom Metazoa; phylum Chordata; class Mammalia; order Chiroptera; family Noctilionidae; genus Noctilio; species Noctilio leporinus. Next base: position 197,620 of record PVIW01001393.1, on the reverse strand, counting down.
AATTATTATTGTCTTCTATGATTGACAAAATCCAAGAAATTAATGTAAATTTTATTATAAGTATCTTAAAGGGAATATTAACCTCATGTCATTAAAGAGATTCAAATGTGTTACAATCTCAAAAATTGAAAGATACAATAGATACAGATTTTTTCCCTTTCCTGGATCTCTCCTAAATCAATTCAAGTCACTTAATACCTATTTATTTTAATTCACTTGAAACCTGCTCAACTCATTTACTCCATCACCACCATCTGAGATGAGGGTGGAGTTAGACATTTAGCTTTTGCTTGGACCTTCCTTCTTAGCTCTCTTAGGACATAGAATGTTTCCTACTTGCAGTTATTTACATAATTGTTTTATTACACTTACCATGTGATATCTAATATCTAACATCTTTGAGGCAAGAAGCTACGTAATATGGCCTGTATTTTCTAAAATAAATAGTCACATTGATTATTGAATGATTCATGCACAATAAATTTTAGTTGAGAAAATAGTTTTATATTTATCCATTTTGTAACACACATTTTATCTCCAGAACAACAAAAAAGAATTCTTTACATTAAGATACTTAGGAGTATCATATGATAATCTTCAAGTTCAAGCAATATAGTTTTCACCTGCTGCTATTCCCATGTAGTAGACTAGAAAAAAAAGTCAGCTAGAACCTCAGAGAATATCAGAAAAGAGACATTTTGGCAACTATGTAAAATCAAATACCTTTATTTTAGTGATGCAGAAATTTACATCTATAGAGACTGTAGATGTATGTATATCAATATGGTCAAGTTCACATAAGTCAGTTGCAGAATCAAAATATTTAGTCTCATTGCAATGTATTTTTATTCTATAATTATGCCACTATCAGAAAAAAAAATATATACTAGATATTTATGAGAATAGCATAGTTTTTGTATTTCAGGCAAACATGCAATTTCATACTCACTCAAAAGATAATAGTTTATCTCAGATGAACACTTACACACACACACACACACACACACACACACAATGTGGCTTTAATGAAATAGGGCTGGGTGATTAACACATTTTCTACTTGTACAAATGTTTCAAGAGGGCTAAGGAAATCATTTATGTGAAATTTCCTTTGATAAAGTCCATGTTCCCTAATTGACTAACAAATAATCCTTACTCAAAGTATACCTTAGGAAGAAAGTGAATATGGGAATGCAAAAATTAAGAAACGGGAGAAGCAAGATTTTCCTGTAGATCAAATTAATTGCATGTGCATATGTAAACAGAGAATAAAATTGGCTGTCATGTGATTTAACTCTTACTAGAAAGACTTTCACAGTGAAACTGTCTTTTAATGGCCTTCCACAGTGTTTGACATTTTCACTATTAAATCAAAAACTTGGGATAAGATACCGCATCTTATTGACATCTTTGTTTAAAAAAAAAAAGGAAAATTAAAGGAGGATGGTAGATAATATACTAACTCTGAAGGGTATTGCAGAGAATTGGAGAAGAGGAAATGGAAACAATTGTCTTGAACTACAGCTAAATCTTTTCATTTAGACATAGAGTATTTTGAATGTAAATAACATTACATAGAACACCAAGGGAAGTTGTGGAATTGCCTTTTCATGACAATTTTTAAGAAAAGCACAGCTTTGCCCTGGTTGATGTGGCTCAGTGGATTGGACCAGGCCATAGAGTTGCAGATTCAATTCCCAATCAGAGCACATGCCTGGGTTGCTAGCCAGGTCCCCACTTAGGGGGCGTACAGAGGCAAACCACACATGGATGTTTCTCTCCCATTCTTTCTCTTTCCCTTCCTCTCTCTCTGAAAAGAAATAAATAACATCTTTAAAAAAATAGTACAGCTTTGCAGCTGTCTAGGTGGTGAGGATGGGGATGCTGGCAAGATAAAAATCCTAAACGACAAATCCAGACATTAAATTGTTCTTTCCAACGGGATGATTTTTTATACAGATAATCATTTTGTGTATTTCATTAAATTGTTTCCCAAATCTCCATGAATATTATGAGTGTAGTTTTAAAGGCAAGTTATGCTTACTATAGCTGTCAGTCTGTTCCATGTATACATGCATCTGTTTTTAATTTGTCAGTTTACTTTGTTCACTAGATTCCATGTATAAGTGAAATCACATGGCATTTGTCTTTCTCTGACAAATTTCACTTAGCACAATCATCTCCAAGCCCATACATGCTGTCACAATAGGTAAGAGTTCCTTCATTTTTACAGTTCAGTAGTATCCCATTGTATGAATGTACCACATCCTTTTTATCCACCCCTGATGGGTGTTTGGGCTGTTTCCAGATCTTGACCACTATAACTAATACTGCAATAAACATGGGGTGCATACATTCTTTCATTTTGCTGTTTCAGGATTCTAAGCACTAAAATATCTTGGTCAAAAAGCAGTTTCATTTTTAATTTTTTGAGGGAACTCCATATTGTTTTCCACAGTGGCTGCATCAATCTGCATTCCCACCAGCAGTGCACCAGGGTTCCCTTTTCTCCACATCCTCGCCAGCACTTGTTGTTTGTTGATGTATTGAGGATGACCATTCTGACAGGTGTGAGGTGGTATCTCATTGTGGTTTTAATTTGCATTTCTCTGGTGATTAGTGATGTTGAACATCTTTCATATGTCTGTTGGCCACTGCTATGCCCTCTTTGGAGAAGGGTCTATTCAGGTTTTTTGCCCATTTTTAATTGGATTGTTTGTCTTCCTCATCTTGAGTTGTATAACTTCTTTATATTTTTTGAAATTTACTATGTATCAGGTATATCATTGGCAAATATGTTCTTCCATACAGGGCATGGAAGAACATACTGTTCTCATTTTGTTGATGGTTTCTTTTACTGTGCAGAAGCTTTTTAGTTTGACATAGTCCCATTTGTTCATTGTTTCCCTTGCCCTAGGAGCTATATGAGCGAAAATATTGCTGCAAGAAATGTCTGAGACTTTTCCTGCTTACATTTTCTTCTAGGATTTCTATGGTTTCATGACTTACATTTATATCTTTTGAGTTTATTCTTATGTGTGGTGCAAGTTGGTGGGCTGGTTGTAGTTTTTGCATGTACTTTCCCAATTTTCCCAAAACCATTTAATTTTAGTACTTGATTTTATTTTTTATCCTCAACCACAGATAAATTTTCATTGCTTTTAGAGAGATGGGTAGGCATACAAAGAGGGAGAAAGAAAGAGAAACAGTGTGAGGGGAAACAATGATCAGTTGCCAACCTAAGCAAGAATAGAACCTGCAACTTTCATGTATGAGACAACGCTAACCAACTGAGCTGCACCAGCCATGACCGAAAACCATTTATTGAGGAGACTGTCTTTATTCATTATAGGCCCTTGCCTCCTTTGTCAAAAAATTTTAAAAGATTTTATTCATTATTTCTATGGAGAAGAGCAGAGAGGGAGGGATGAAGAAAGGGAGTGAAACATCAATGTATGGTTGCCTTTCACCTGTCTCCAGCTATGGACCTGGCTGGAGACCTGGCTTGCAACCTCGTTATGTGCCTTGGCTGGGAATCGAACCAGTGGCCTTTGGGTTCGCAGGCCAGAGCCTATCCATTGAGCCATCAGCCAGGGTCCTTTCTCAAATATTAACTGACCATAAAGGGATGGGTTTTTTCCTTGGCTTCCTTTTCTGTTCCACTGATCTATATGCCTATTGTTTTAATTTCCATGGCCTTGTAGTAGAGCTTGATATCAGGTATTTTGATACCTACAACTATGTTCTTATTTCTCAAGATTACTGTGGCTATTTTGGTCTTGTTGGTTCCATATAAATATTTGGAATACTTGTTTAGATTTGTGAAATATGGCATTGGTATTGTACTTGGAATTGCATTGAATCTATAAATTGCTTTGGGTAGTATGGACATTTTAATGATACTAATTTTCCCTATCCATGTATCTTCTTTAATTTCTTTCTTTAGTATCCTATAATTTTCTGAGTACAGGTCTTTTATTTCCTTTGCTAAATTTAGTCCTAGGTACCTTATATTTTTGTTATAATAATCAAGGGAATTTTTTTCTTAATTTCTCTTTCTGAGAATGCATTATTGTTGTATAACAAAACCATTGATTTCTGAATATTAACCTTACATCCTGCTACTTTACTGAATTCATTTATTAGATGTAATAGAGTTTGTGTGTGTGTGTGTGCATGCATGTGTGTGTGTGGAGTCTTTAAGAATTTCATGTCATCTTCGTATAATGACAGCTTTACTTCCTCCTTTCCAATTTCTTTGCCTTTTATTTGTTCTTGTCTGACTGTTGTGTCTAGGATTTCCAGTACTAATTTGAGGAGTGGTTGAAAGAGCACATCTCTGTCTTGTTCCCTATCTTAAGGGGAATGCTTGTAGTTTTTGCCCGTTGAGAATGATGCTGGCAGTGGATTTGTCATACATGGCCTTCGTTACCTTGAAGTATGTTTCCTGTGTTCCACTTTGCTGAGAGTTTTTATCATAAATGGGTAATGGATTTTATCAAATGCTTTTTATTCATCTATTGATATAATTATGTGATATATCCTTCATTTTGTTTGCAGTATCATGTTTATTGACATACAAATATTGCATCAACCTCACATCGTTGATAAATACCACTTGATCATGGTGTATGATCTTCTTAAAGTATTGCCAAATATAGTTTGCTAGTATTATCTTGAGGATTTTAGCATCTATGCTCGTGTTGTATCTTTATCTGGTTTTGGAATTAGGATAATGCTAGCCTTGTAAAGAGAGCTTGGAAGTCTTCTCTCTTCTTGAATTTTTTGGAATAGTTTGAGAAGGATAGGTATTAGTTCTTCTTTAAATGTTTGGTAAACTGTGAAGTCATACTGTCCAAGGCTTTTGTTGCTTGGAATTTTTTTCTATTACTGCTTCAATTTCATTAGTTGTAATCAGTCTATTCAGGTTTCCTGCCTCTTTGAATCGGTTTTGGAAGATTTTATGTTCCTAGGAATTTGTCCATTTTGCTCAGGTTGTCAAATTTGTTGGCATATAACTATGTATTTTCTTAAAATATTTTGTATTTATTTGACATCAGTTGTTATTTTGCCTCTTTCACTTCAGATTTTATTTATGTGGGTCCTCTACCATTTTCTTTTGATAATTCTGGTTAGTTAAAGGGTCATCAATCTTATCTTTTCAAAGAACCAGCTCTTGGATTTGTAGATTTTTTATATTTTCTTTTAGTCTCTATGTCATTTTTTTCTGCTCAAATCTTTATTATTTCTTTCCTTCTACTTACTCTGGTGTTTGTTTGTTGTTTATTTTCTAGTAACATTGGGGTTAGGGACAGATTGTTTATTTTAGATTTTTCTTGCTTTATGAAGTAGCCTCTATGTAGTGCTATGAACATACCTTTCAGGACTGCTTTCACTGCATCACATAGATTTGGGGTGGTTGTGTGTTCTTCTCCACTTGTTTCTATGTAACTTTGATTTCTTCCTTGATATGGTTGTTAACCTGTTCATTATTTAGCAACATGCTATTTAGCCTCCATTTGTTTGAATGTTTCAAGTTTTTAAATTGTAGTTTATTTCTAGTTTCATACTGTTGTTTTCAGAGAAAATGCTTGATATAATTTCAGTCTTTTTGAATGTGTGCTAACATGCCGTCTGTCATTGAGAATGTCCATGTGCACCTGAGAAGAATGTATATTCTGTTGCTTTGGGAGGAAATATTCTGTACATTCTGTTGAATCCATGTAATCCAGTTAATCCAGTGGGTCATTGAAGGTTGCTGTTCCGTTGTTGATGTTGTTGTTGTTGTTGTTGTTCTGGAACTGCTATCCATTCATTTCAGTGAGGTATTAAAATTCCCTACTATGGATGTATATTTCTGTTGATCTCTCTCTTAATGTGCACCAAGATTTTTCTTATATACTTAGGTGATCCTACGTTGGGTACATATATGTTTACAAGGGTTATATCCTCTTTTAGGATTGATGCCTTTAGTATTATGTAGTGGCATTTGTTGTCTCTCATTATAACCTTTGTTTTGAAGTCTATTTTGTTAGATGTAAATGTCACTATCTCAGGGTTTATTTTTTTCACTTCCATTTGCAGGGAATATTTTTTCCCTCTCTTCACTTTCACTTTGTGCAGATCTTTTGTTCTGAGGTGGGTTGCTTGTAGACAGCATACATGAGGATCTTGGTTTCTTATCCATTCAGATACCTTTTGTCTTTTGATTGGAACAGTTAACCTGTTTACATTTAAGGTTATTATTAATAGGTACTTATTTTGTGGCATTTTATTCTTTATAACTATGTTTTTCTCACTCTCTATTTATTTCTCTCTCTTTTTTTAAAAATAGCAGGCCCTTTAACATTTTTTGCAATACTGGCTTGGTGGCGATAAACTCCTTTAGCTTTTTTGTTTGTTTGACTTTTGGTCTGGAAAGCTTTTTACCTTCAATTTTAATGGATAGCCTAATGCAAGTGACTTGTAAACATATAAGGAATACTTCAGTCCAGTCATAATAAGAAAAATGTAAGTAAAACTATACCTTGATAATATTTTTACCTATCAGAATGATATATCATTTAATAATACAAACTTCTACAACATATAAAGAAACAGGTGCTCCTTCCCATGCAAACTTATGGTTGGAATATAAATTGGTACATTATTGATGGCAGTATTTACCAAAATAAAAAATTCATGTATGCATTTCCAATTAATTGTATGTTAGATAAATTATTCTAAGTAATAACTTACATGTGAAATGACTTATCTATATAAATGTATTCATTGTAGGAAAATAAATATTAGCTAAATTTTGGAAACAATAAGACCATCAATACAGTGTTACTTAAGTAAATGTTATTTCCCTTTGATGAAATATTTTGTAACTGAAAATTAATGAGAATTCCCTCTCAATATATTAACATGGAAAGCACTTCAATAAGTATTTTAATGGGAAAAAAAAAACAGGGTATAAAAAGGACATACATCATGCTGCCAAAAAAGGAAATTAATTATTTATATTTTTATTTTCTATATGTGCATAGAGCACTAAAGAAACAACAGCATTCAGTCATGATAGGAGATAAGAACTGTAGAGACAAGATAGTATGTAATGGAGAGTTTTTCTAGGTTTGAATCATTGTGAATATATTACCTATTCAGAATATAATATAATGTCTTCGTGTCCCTCTGTACCAGAGATTTTTAACCAATGTACTACAAGAATTTTTAAAACATGCAATACCTAACTGACCTCTGTTCCCGTAGTTTGTGAAATAAAAACAGTGACAGCAAGCCAACACATTAGCCATCTGGTGTGAATGAATCAAAATTATGTCTATCTTTTGTCAGATTGGCAAAAACTGTATTTTTGATGTGCCACAGAATTTTAATAATTTGTTTATATGTCCTATGAGATGAAAAAGGTTGAAAATCATTGCCTGCTAATATCCAAAGTCTTTAGCAGTTACTTGTAGCCCTTCACAATTGTTCCATTACTATGTCTTCCTTCTTGCTCATGCTAAACCATTTCTCATCAGATTCTTCAATACCTTAAGTTTGCCTAGCAGTTTTCTACTCATGTGACATTACACAACTATTCCTTTCAATGTCCTCTCCTTCTATTATCATTAATGGAAACCCTACATATCTTTCATGACACATTTCAAATGACAGCTCTTTGAAAAAGCCTCTGATCACCCAAGTAAAAATGACTTTTTGTCTCATCAAAATCCCTAATGCACTGTAATCACTTCTACATATAAGACATATTCTTCTTACTTATAAGTTCTATCTTTGAAAGATAAACCTAAGACCAATTGTTTTTCATTCACACTTCCAAGTTATTATGTACAGGATGCTATGCTAGACACCATATTTTCTTTAAAATTTTAGATTAAGGAAACTAAACCACCAATTCACACCATATACCATAATAAACCTCAGATGGATAAAAGACTTAAACGGAAGCCATGTCACCATAAAAGTCTTAGAGGAAAATATAGGCAGTAAAGTTTCAGATATCTCCCACAGCAATATTTTCACTGATATTTCTCCTAAGGTGAGGGAAATAAAGGAACAAATGAACAAATGGGACTGCATGAAACTAAAAAGTTTCTGCTCAGCTAAATAAAAAACATCAGTAAAATGAAAAGGGAAATATCCATATGGGAAAACATACTTGCCAATGATACTTTAAACAAGGGTTTGATCTCCAAAATACTATATAAAGAACTTATACAACTCAGCATTAGGAGATGGACAACCCAATTAAAAAATGGGCAAAGGATCTGAACAGACACTTCTCTGAGGAGGACATACAAAGGGCCTGTAGGCATATGAAAGAATGTTCAACATCACTAGCCATTCAAGAGATGCAAATTAAAATCAGGAGATACTACCTTACACCTGTCAGAATGGCCATTATTAATAAATCAGCAACCATCAAGTGTTAGGGAGGATGTGGAGAAAAAGGAATCCTGGTGCATTGTTGGTGGGGATGAAGACTAGTGTAGCCACTATACAAAACAGTATGGAATTTCCTCAAAAAACTAAACATGGAACTGTCTTTTGACCCAGCGATTCTACTCCTAGGACTCTACCCAAGGAATCCTGAAACACCAGTTCAGAAGGACCTATGTACCCCTATGTTCATAGCAGCACTATTCACAATAGCTGAGTGCTAGGAACAGCCCAACTGCCCATCATTGGGTGAATGGATCAAAAAACTTTGGTACACTTACACAGTAGAATACTATGCAGCAGAAAGGAGGAAGGAACTCCTACCTTTTGGGATTGCATGGTTGGAAGTGGAGAGTATTATGCTTAGTGAAATAAGCCAGGCAGCAAAAGACAAATACCATGTGAACTCATCTAATACACAAAAATACTGAACAAAATGAAGTGATGGGCAGAATGAAATCAGAGACATGGAAACAAGAAGCAGAATAACAGTGAACAGAGGGGTGGGGAGAGGGGAAAGGGGGTTAGAGAATAGGAAAGGTTTAGTCAAGGAGCTGGTATGAAAGACCCACAGAAATGGACAACAAGGTGGGGATTGACTATGCTCCCAGGAGATAGGGTTAGTGGGGCAGGGGAAGCAATGGGGGAATAAATGAAACAATTGTAATATAAGAACAATAAATTAATAAAAATAAAGTATAATTGAAACAATCCCAATGAACAGAAGAGATGGGAAAATTAGCTTAATGAATAAAAAATAATTTAAAACAGAATGGTAAGTTGTTCCAACTAAGAAGTAGCATTACTGGTATTTATACCACTAAACTGGTAACTGAATATATTATAAAAAATAAAAGATGTCTTTCAATAGTTAATGAACTCTGAAGTGTAGTTCATTAAGAAAAAAAATTTAACAGGGTAGAATCAGGGACTACATTAGCTATCAACTGCTAATTATTTGAAAGCCAGGATATCACCAAAGCAAGTCATGGCTTTTTTGGTAATTGTAGCTCAGTTAAATGATGAATTTTCAAGATATTCTTTGGAATTTGATATTTTCTCCTTGAAAATATGCCATTAATTTTCACAAAGAAAGAAGGAGCCTGGTTATGTTTGCTTAGACCAAATCAATGTTTAATTCATTAACAAATAATTGGCACCTAATATATTATAAAATTTTAAAATCTCTATAACACACTCTAAAATATACTAATTTTGCTAACTGTATTTAAATTGCATAATAGAATGCTATTACATAAAAGAATATCTTAGTTTTAGAAAATTCCCAATGATATGTTTATGGTTAAAGAAGCATGGTATCTCCAATTTATTCGCAAATGATTCAGAATGAAGAGAGTACACTACATCAAATGTATTGATGGTAATACATTAAAATGTAATTAAGAGTGAACCTGCTATTTTTGCAACTTTTTCTAAGTTTAAAATTCTATCAAAGTAAGAATTATACATATGCATGTACTGTATGTATAATTACATGCACATGCGAATGTATAACCAGGGAAATTGAATCTCCGTTAACATTCCTATATTGCTACCTTTTTAAAATTGTGTTCTTATATTACATTTGGCATTTGATATTTTATATTAGTTTTAATGTATAGCATAATGGTTAGACAATTATATAATTTACAAGGGATCCCTCTGATATTTCAAGTGTAAATTGGTAGTTACAAAATAGTATGGGAGTATAAAGTACAGTATGAGGAGTATAGTTGAAATATTATCATAACTATGTGTGACATCAGGTGGATAGTTGAATAATTGCTATCGTTGATGACAGAAATAGTTAGGAGCAAATAGTGACAAGCTGGGAGTGTTATTGGGTTTTTGTAATTTCATTCTTTTTTACAGCTGAGTATATTCTACTGTGTGTGTGTGTGTCTTCTTTATTCAACTATTGATGGACACAAAGGTTCCTGTACCTTGGCTATTGTAAACCATGTTACAATGAACATACGGTGTACATGTTTTTGAATATTTCTTTTATTTTCTTAAGATAATCCTAGAAGTGGAATCATTGGGTTGTATAGTGGTTCTATTTTAAATTTTTTGAGGAATTTTTATACTGTTTTCCATAGTAGCCACATTAATTTTTAATCCCACCAATAATGCAGGTTTTCTTTTTCCCCACATCCTCACCAGCACTTGTTATTTGTTTTCTTTTTGGTAATAGCCATTTATAACCAGTATAAGGTTAGATATCTCATTGTACTTTCAACATCTATTTCCCCAATGATTAATGATGCTGAACATCTTATCATGCATTGATTGATTATCTCTATGCCCTCTTTGCGGAAGTGTCTATTCAGATCCTCTGAAAGTTTTTAAATTGAATTGTTACTGCCCTTTTATGTTGAGCTGTATTAGTTCTTTATATATTTTGATTATTAACCCATATGATTTGAAGAGACCATCTTTTCTCCATTGTATGTTTTTGCCTCCTTTGTCATAGAGTAATTGTCCATATATGTATGGACTTATATCTGGGCTCTCTGTTTTATTCCATGGATCTTTTTGTCTTTTATAGTGCCAGTGCTATACTGTTTTCATTACTATAGCTTTGTAGTATAGTTTGAAATCAGGGAGTATGGGATCCCCAACTTTGTTCTTTCCTAAGATTATTTTGACCTTAGGAAGTTTTAATATAACTGTACATGACTATATTTTTATTGTATATGTCTATAAACCATTATATAAATAGAAAACATTGAAACTTGTATTCTGAACTCAAACTATAAACTCTAAAGAAAACAGAAGTTGTGGTGTATATGTACTTATTTTTCTGAAAGTTGAAAATAACCCAGACAACCTTCTTTGGCATGTAAAGTATGTTATATTCATAAAGGAAGTCAGAATATACTATGATAAGTTCATTTGCTTTCAAAATGTTAGGCATACACAGGAGATCTTATCACCCTCTAGGAGAACCTTGTATTCTTTTTCCTAAAGAAAGACCCCACATTTTCTAAGCTTTAGTTCCCACAAAGCCTGGATCTATTTCCTTTAAAAATGGTCTAGATAAATTTTAATTGGAAAACTAGGAGTGCTGCAATCTTGAAATCAAATAAATATATGACAAAAAGTTCCCAAGCCACACATTTGCTTCCTCTGGTGAAAATGGACATAAGCGACCAAAAACATGTTTTGTAACATAAGAGGCACATTATGTCTGAGTCCATATTCTACTTCCTAGACTCATTTTAAGAGGACAAGAAACATATCTAGTGCCTACCGTTACCCTACATATGGAAAATCCATAGAATGCTACTGAGTCTAGAAAACCCTCACATTTTCTAGGACAGAAAATAAAGATTACAATAGTAGAAGGCTCTGTGATTCTCAGTGAGTGATAAGCAACCCAAGGAGAGAGGGGAGCAAATCTGGAAGGCTCTATGATACTCCTTTTCAAATAATTCTTATTCATAGGTAAGTGAATTAAAAGCATTCCAGGGCTTAACTTCTTCTGAGGATCTTATGTATGTTTTCCTACAACAATATATTTTTCTACAATAAAGGAAAAATTATTTACTCTTGATTTGGGCACATGTCACAGTACAAAACAAGGTACTAAATGAATAGCTGCATTTCAGTTGTGGCCACTGAACTATATAGCTAATAGGTTATTATAATTCTCAAAGTTTTGGTCCCAAGATGATCATGCAGATTCACCCTTTGTCAACCCCTTACAATTTTTCTGTCAGCATTTTGAATGAGACTGATTCTGTGAGGAATATTTGCCAAAGAGGTCAGGGAGGCCATTGAGTTCAGCATGTCTTCTCACTGATGAACTTCCCTCCTTAATGGCCTTTCACCATGAGATCACATGTTGTGGCATCTACATCCCCAAAAGCAGTATGCAAATTCCAGTCCTGAATAAGGAGAAAAGGAAATCACAGGACTAGTGCTCAGTTATTTACATTGTAGATTTGGAAGCTGAAATCAACTGGGTGAAAATAAAAGAAAGGCCTCTTTCTGCATTACTGTAATATACATACATATTTAGATCCCTAGTTTAAATGCAGTCTTCTGTTTGTTGCTAGCACTGTATTATTATCAGAGTATTGATGTGCCTGTAGCTTCCAGAAGTGTGACCAATCTAACAATATTTTTTCTGAGACTTTTTTCCTGTTGCTTATTCAGTCTGTGGGCTTTATGAAACTGGGGTGCACATGAAGTGTCTAAGAGCTTAGGCCAACTTGTCTGTCCTGCTAGTGATCTATGTAAATACCTGAGATCCTTATTACTACATTTTATTGCTCCTAATGCCCCAGACTGCAAAGAGACCTATGCTGCCTTTACTGTAGATGAACAGCAACCCATTTCCAGTGATGAAAATCCTCTTGTTGCTGATCTTTCAGAGTGTAATGGCCTGAAAATCAATGCAAGGATAGGTTTCCCTCTCTCTCTAAGCTTTAATCTGGGATGATGACAGTGATAATGGCATTTCATTATACAGTTAGGGCAAGAAAGAAAAACAAACAAACAAACAAAATCTCCAAGATATAAAAGATGAATGAATAAGATATTTGTAGCAGCCTTGCTGTTTGCTTTGGCTTTTAAAATATTTTGCTATTTTTCTTGGCAGCTGCAGTTGCTACAGCTGCAGTCTGCACAGAGTGAAATCTTAATCACATAGTTGCACTGAAATATGCTAACAAAGATGAAATTAATAAACTGGTTTTAAGAGAGATACATTTTTAAATTGGCTGGGAGAGGGGAGGGGGTTTGGGGGAGAGCAATGAAGGAAAATCAAACAGTTGTAATATAACAATAATAAAACTTCTTTATCCTCAAAATAAAAGAGAGATACATTTTTAAAAATATTTATTTTTAGAGGAAAAAGAGCCTGGTAAAGAGAGGGAAAGAAACATCAACCCACCAGCGTCCAACCGGGCAACCCAGGCATATCACCTGACTGGGAACCAAACCACAGACCTTCTGGTTTGCAGGTTGCTGCCCATCCCACTGAGCTACACCAGTCCAGACATGAGATGTATTTCTATGGTAACATTAATATGCTTCAGAATTTTAAAGTAAATGTGTCTTTATTCTTCCAACACTTCGGAATTGAAATTGCAGTCATGTCAAGACGTTCCCACTGTCAAAGATATGAGGAGGTTAAAATGACTCTATGTAGGGTAGTAACCTCAGCAGGAAAAGGACAAAGAAGTAATAGAAAAGTAGGAAGTATTTTTTTTTAATCATTTGTATGGTAAGCTTGTAATGTACTGGTTTCAGTGTAGAATTTATAGAGGAAAAGTAAATATGTGTTCAACTCATTGGTAGACAAAGCACTAAGCATGTATGTTGTAAGAAATTCAATATCCCTTTCTTTCCTCTATATTCTCTACCAAACAGAGGATTTCACATAAGTCAAACACTTTGGGTATCTATGTAATTTGAGTATAATTTCCTTTCTTTTGTTTTTTTCTTTAATTTTTGCCTGAGACTCAAAGAACACAAAATAAAACTGTAAAATCAAGACTATTTTCTGGGTAATTTAGAATATGTATTATAAGACATTAAGAGTGGAAAAATGATGGCATTGCATAAATTTGAAAACCAAAGTTTTCTAGACAAAACCTTTTATTTACCTGGATAATGATTCATTTCTGATTGGGAACAATTAATAAGTTTGAATACATGAAAAGTAGTTTTAAATAGTACTACAAATAGCTTTCATGAATTATCTTACTTCACTTCCTTAATTACTATAATTTGCACAAAATCTAAATTAGAATGTAATCATTTTCTCCACAAAGAAATCACAATAGAATTTTAAAAATTAAGAGACTGAGAACATTAAGTTATTCCTTGGGCATAGAACCCTTTTTTTTTTTTTTTTTTTTTAGAAAACATTTTTACAGGAGAATGTCAGTGTTCAAACACAGTAGCAACAACAAAAAACAGTATTAAAAATTAAAAACCAAGGAACATGTATAACAGAAGGTGGATACAAAAAGCAAACATTCCTCTTTATTTATAATTATTGTGCCTAATAATATTTAGAAATATTTTCATAATCATTCATTGCCTTTTATTCTCTCAAATTCTGTGAGCCTGGCAAAGAAGCTGTTTTTGTCCTTATTTTACCTCTATAAAAAAATGAGTCTCAGAAGAAATGGGCTCACAGAGTTATGTAAGATTAAAGACCAGAGATAGTACCTGCATATTTTCTTAATCTATCTCACCTTCCTTTGTTTTTTGTCTAAGTGTACTCTTGCTTTTAGAGCTACTTATTTCATTTCACTGTTCATAACTTTTATATTTATATTCTTGCAGCAAAGTAGTTGACAAACTTCATTTTGGGGGAATAGAAATAAGGATATGAAAAACACCAATTGCTGATGCTGTGTGATATTTCAAAATAATGTACTGAGTATTTCATCATAGATTTATTTTATAGGAGATGACTATACATCTTGGATTAATCAATAATTTATTAAATTCTTAAAATTTTAAAATTATTCAAAGAAATTTGCATAAATTGGAATAACTTGAAAAGAAAATTGACACGAGAGATTTATATAGCATGAAAGTTTTTAAATATAAAGCTTTCTATGATGAATTGGAAAACTAACATGATAGGTGCTTCCTTCCATAAATATAATACTGGAAATGTCATAGTAATAAGAGGAAGGCCAATGCATCAAATACTAAAAGATATGAGAAGCTCTTGTAATTATTAACTACAATAAGCTCTGTGAATGGTGGAGAAAAAATAGCAACAAGCAGCAAAGTAAGCAAGCTCTAAGGACACCAAAATAGGCTGAGGCAGAGATTTTTAGTTATTCCAATTTCTTTCCATTGCATTCAATGTTTTCCCCACCCATTTGAAATTTAGAGTACTCACTGTGTGCAGAGTATTCTTGTAAGTGATGAGAATGAAGACATTGGCATGAAAGGGAGAGCCAGAGGGAAGTAAGAGTAGATGAGATATTAGGGCAAGGAAAATGTTAGATGAAATAAATCAGAAATAATACATGTTATCCACCATGATAGAATGCACTTTAACAAATAACAAATGTATGACTAAGTCAGTTCTCAGATGAATGCATGAATGCATGGATACATGGATGTATGAATGCATGTATGAATGAATGAATATAGATTAGTAAAACTTGACTTGTTACTTCCATGATATACTTCAGGCTTTGTCAATCTCCTTAAGCTCCCAATTACCGCATTCCCTTTATTCTTGGCAGGTGAACTGATTTCTGTTTCATTGAGACCATCCATGACCCTTTGTGGAGAGCCCCCTCATACATAATACCTATACATAGTTCTTCCCATCTCAAGTTTTCCATTTGAAAAATGTAGAAAACATTTATATCCATCCTTGAATTTTGAAGAAGCCCATTATCCAGACTAATCTTTTTACCAAAACTTGGAATCTAATCTCCTTCTTTCATCTCTAGCATCAGATCTTTCTCTAGCCACTTCAAGATGCTAACCTTCTGTGATTCCTTCTTTACTAATTGCAGATATGTATGTGTATGTCTGTCATGAGCAACTTCAGTTGATAAGGTTACCATTTCATATGCCTGCCTTTTTTCATTAAAAATCTTTTATTTCTAATTCCTTATTGGAATAATTTATGTGCAATTGTGTCCCTTTTTTATTTTCTCAAATAAAACCTGTCATTAGTGCCATACTAAGAAATAAAGGATTCTAACATTTGTCTTCTATGCCTAGAATATCTGAAATTTGGTTTGATAGTTTATTCAAGGAGTACCCATCATTTTCTCTGGGATAACAGGACCTATCTCTCCCTAATTATCCAGTCCCATCAGCTTCTACAGGATTTGTGTCTCTGTGAATTAGTAACACTTCAGGAGGGAGGTATGATGCAATGGTTAAGAATAAAGTCTCTAAAACCAGACAAGGGAAATTCAAACCCCAGCATTCCCACTCATTAGCGGGGCAAAGTTAGCTTCCTCTCCTCCTATATCACATAAAGGACAAATTCCCTCTCCCAAGTCTCCCTTATTTATGTCAATCGTACCATTGTCAATATGATTCAGAATAGGCTCTTTCATTTTCTTGGTTTTCCCACATCTATTCATCATATACTTAAATTCTTCATTTCAATGATTTCTCAAATACATTTCTACTTTTATGACCTACAGTGGCCCTTATGCTTAAAAGGTGAAGGTTGAAGAAAGTTAGCCATCCTGATTTCTTTTGATATACCCAATCCTATTAGTTCATGACTCTTCTTTAGTAGGTTGGTTCATTTTTTCAGAACACTTAAAATCATCCTTTCTTTTTTGCATTGATTTATAAAAGAAAATAAAATCGACATTCTCTAGTCTAATGTTGTAAACCTTCCATAATTTGTCCTGACCCCTAACTTATTATGTCTGTAAATATTCTGAAAAAAGCACATTCTTCTATCTAATTCATACATTCTGGAAACCCCTGAATGTGTTTTCTATAATTCCCTCATAAATTTACAATTGGTGTTTAAATCATCTGTAATGCATTCCTTCCTCTTCCTCATAAAATCAACTTCCAGGATTACATTTGAACTTTACTTCCTCTTTTCATCTTTCTTTGATCATCATAGTTTGCCATGGTATCTCCCTCCTAGAAGATTCCCAGTACATTTTGCACAGCACTTTTCTGCAAGTTTTATCTTTTTTGTGTCTTTTTCTTATGTTCAGACCTGAATACTAAGTTATCCAAAGGTAGAGATTATATGATACCTTTAAGATCACACAGAATACTTGGTAAAAAATTGTGCACACATCAATTTCATAAAATAATGGACAGCAAAATGAATGGCAATGTGTTGATCTATGTCCTTTAACTTCATTTAATTTAATTTTTAAAAGATTTTATTCATTTACTTTTAGAGAGAGGTTGAGGTGGAGGGAGGAAAGAGAAGGACAACAGCAATGTGCAAGAGATATATTGAATGGTTGCCTTTCTCACACCCTCAACTAGAGACCTGGCCTGCAACCCAGTCATGTGCCTTGACTGGGAATCAAACTGGCAACATTTCAGTTCATAGGCCAGTGCTCAATCCACTGAGCCATACCAACCAGAACTTTCCCTTAATTTTATTAGTAAACCTTCATTTACAAGTATTTATTAAAGGTATCTTTGGGCTGTCTTCATAACTCATCCACTCTATGAAAAAATGAGCAGTGGAGAGGGGTAGCTGCATGCTGCACTGAGACACAAGAGAAGGGCACATCTTCTGGTCCCTGGCTTGAGAGTGCACCCCTCCCCCTCCCTCCTTCCACCTCACATGAGGAATCCACAAAGCAAGGGAATATTCATGCCTCGCTGTCAATGCCAGTGCACAAGTATTCAAGGCTCCTTAGTCCTCTGTAGGAAAAATTGGTAAAAATCTCTTTGATTTTAAGGTTTGTCCTAGCACCTCCCCAGATCTGGCAGACTGGTGTGCCCAACCCTAGGCCAAAGGCATGGCTAACTGAGGGTAAGCTGGAGAGTAGGCTGCAGTGCCATCTTGAACATATGGGACAAATGAAACAAGGATTAGGTACTAGTTCTAAGTATTAACGGTTGACTCTTAATATAGCATACCATGTACTATGCAAGTAATTCATCACCCAGTGAAAATTTTATACATGAAAATCTTCACATTAAATTTGGAAAATGTCCCACCCTTGTCAAAATTTTTTCCTAATGGCATATCATAAAGTAATATTGTCCACTTATCTCTTTCAGCAATAATTTAGTTTATTGTTTTTATTTACATGTATATTACAGTGGAAGCTTTTGACAAGGTTATATTTTCCTTTTATACCTTTTTTAAGTTTCTGTCATACCTTTTATTTAATTTTGGCATATTTCCCACCTATATAATACCCCCTGCCATTCAGGTACCCTTAAAAATCTAAATTGTAAAAAACCAAGTGTGTGTGTGTGTGTGTGTATGTGTATATAGATGGAGAGAGAAAAGAGAGAATAAACCTAGGGAAAATTATAACATATAAGGTACATACCTATTAAATAATTAAATATTTCTACTTCTGGATTGGTACATATACATGATTCATAAATTCAAATTAGAAAATGACAATAAAATTAAACACATGGTGATTTATAAAATTGTATAGGCTTAAAATAGGCCATTTAAATGGCCAATTTTAGTCCGCAACAAAAAAATCAATGAGACAAAATATATAAACTAACTTTTGTACAGCACTAGATACTACTTTCTGTAATGTTTTAAAATAAATAATGTATGTAAAAAAAAAAAAATATATATATATATATATATATATATATAAATTAAAATCATTAGGCCATGAAACTCATGGGAGTAAAATTTAAGAATAAGTAACAACCTGTAGTGACATTGTAATTACTGTTACTTTTTATTCAGTATATAGTATGAGCAATTAGTTAAATAATTAACTACCATTTGTGCAATGAGTATATAGTCAATGAAAAGTTGTAGAAATATAAAGCACATTTTAAATATAGTTTTGGAAAAGCAGTAAAAAAAGTCATGTAAGATCAGTAAGGAAATTTAAGCACATTCATGAATAATTGATATCATCTATAGAAATGTATGGTTTAGTTCATATCATTTGGACAAGAAAGTTTTACTTGTAGTCTTCTGCTTATTGTGGTATTTCTGCTCAAGCAGCCTATTACAATTATTTGACAAAATCATTTGACCACCTCTTTAGCAATAATGTCCATGTTCATCTTACAATTTAATGCTAGGCAGACATTAATGAGATTAGAAGTCATAGAGTGATTAATTTGTGTGTGTGTGTGTGTGTTTGTGTGTGTATGTGTATGTATGAATGCATAAAACCAAATACTACAAATTAGTTAACATATTTTTTATGGTGAGGGGTCAACACCACAAGACTTGTAATAGAATCATATAATTTTTATATCTGTGATCTATGAATCCCAGTGATTTTCTATGAACTTTAAAAAGTCTGATCATTTTGAAATTTGGTTAAGAATAAATAGTACAAATAAGATTCCAATACTCCTTGAAAGGGACATGCAAGACATGAAAATATTTTATTGAAAAATTATTCCTCTTAAACTGAAAATTAGATGAAACTATTTACAGTAAATTTGCCATTGTTCAAAGTAGTTTTACAGATATAATAAAGGCCATTTTCTAAACATTGCCACAATTATTTAATAGCAAATAATGTGGTAATATTATCTAACAATATTACCTAATAAGCATCAGCTAAGATGAATAATCTACTACAGGTGAATATACCTCTTGGCCCTTTCCTTAAAGAGTCATAGAACACCTGCATCTGCCTATGAGAAAAACAACAGAAATGGATCTGTTTTGACCTGAAATACATATAGAGGCATTTTGTATAATTTTGTACCTATAATGGGTATAATCATTTTACTAATGTTCATAAAGTAGATTCACTCAGCAAAAAAGTATTCAGTAAGAGAGTTGTGGCAGAGTTGTAGTCAAAATATAACTCAATGAAGTACCAAGCTTTTAAAGTTTGATATTTTTCTTTTGCATTTTCCCATATCTTATTTTCCTTTTATCTCCATTTCTCCTGTTGTTAATGATTGTCAATGATAGTTTTAATGTCTTAAAGGGTTAGTATGAAGAGAGTATTCATTCATATTCTAAAAATAGGATAATTTTGTAGATCAAGAACTCAGATTACTTGGTATCATGAGTGACAAACTTTCCAGAGATAACTTTGGTTTCTAAACTGTCTAATCTAAACACTGTATTATTCCCCATGTTCTTTCAGGATTGGACTTATTTATTCAATTACAAAGTTAATCTCTTTCATGGATGCCTTCACTCATTCATATGAAAACAATCATTTATTCCATTATTCTGCCCTGCCCTCCATATGAAACTATTAGTCCATTAATCATATGTCTATTAAGGTGTTTGTTAACTGTCAACTTTGAAACAATTTTAGATTTACAGTGTTACATAGATGGTACAGAGAATTTCCTTATACCCCTTTACTCAGTTCCCCCAATTATTACAATTTTAGAAACTGTAGTACAATATCAAAACCTATACTTTCCACCACTTTAAGATGTCTATGCTGATCATTATGTATTCCTCACCATAGGTTAGTTGCTTAGCAACCAAAGTAGAGAACTACTAATTGAAAGTATTCCCTGTAGCTGGCAATGCTTGCTGAGGATGTTGAAACTTAGAAATAGAGACTATATCAGATAAAAATGTTACAGGGGGTGAAAGAAAACCAGTTGCAATATTTTCTAACTAGGAATGATCATTATTTGTTTATGTATATTAAATACTGTTTTTAAAATATTTTGCTATGTTATTTGTTACAAAAATTATTAAGTTTTACCCTTAGAAATCACCTACACTATCACAACAAAATCACAGTTATAGCAGCCAGTAAAAAGACAAAGCAAAATAGAAGTCAAACGAAGAAGAGAAGAGGAAGAAGTAGCACTAAGTTTCTCTAAATAGGTAACAATATCTATATGGAATTTTTCTGAATTCATATTGTTTTTCATAGTGAAACAAAGGACGAATAACAGAAACAGAAAGAGAAAGTAAGGAAGAAAATGAAAGGGGAAAAAAAATAAACCAAACACATAGGGGAAAGACAATTGAAAAAAGTAGCAATACTGAGTTTATTTAAAACATTAACTTTATAACAGTCTATCAAGTTCTCTGATGTAGAGATTAAATAAAATCAGTATTATTTTTCTCTTCTCTCCATGTAATATACATTTTATGTGTCCATGGGAAATGTCCTTTGTAAGACTAAGACCAAGTTACCAGGGTGGCTCAATTCTCTTGTTTAGCTAATTTACAATAAAAGTTCATATAATTCTATGTTTATGGACTTACTCTCACACCCCACAGACATACATGCATAAAAATATGCTTGTGTGTGTGTGTAATTTGAATGGTATTTATAAGAATTTGTTTGAAGCCATAGTCAGTTATCAGTTGTATCTTTAAGATGATTATATGTAGTAATATATCAGTAATGGCTGAAAAACAGGATGTATGTTAATTAGTCTGATCACCTGATTATTAACAATACATCTTATATGGATTTCAATTATTTAAAAACTCAATACATAGCTAAATGTTTAAAATCACAACTGATCAGAATTTAATCATTAATATCCATATGACATTTCAAGATCATGCAGGGTCATTATGATATCAGTTGTCTGCAGTCATCTGAAAATACAAGGGGTTAAGTAAAAGAGGATTGTAATTTGTGCTGTTCTTATGATGCAACCTTTAAAATAAACCCTAGAGGTTAGGTTGTCATTTTCTGTTTCTCATAAAAGCTGAGTGTAGAAGAAGCTAAAATTTCAGTTCAGCAATTTGTATTCTGGCTATAGTTATGCAGCGTTTTAATGTACTTTTCTGTTTGGATGTTCATGAACAGTAGTCTTCAGTAACTTATGGGTAGCTTGCATTCTTCTCGCAGAGACTTAAAGTTAACAAAGTCAAGATTGAAAAAGGTACAGAAGAGCTAAATTCTTAGCTGGTCAAAGGATATGCATTTGCTATAGCATACCAACTGACATTCTGTTTTAATGTTTTGTCTGTCTTTGTTTTAAAAATAAATTCTTAAAGATAGTGCTTGGTGATTACATTTTTCAATTGTTGCATAGTGAACCACTGCTAAACATAGCAGCTTAAGATAGCTAAACAACAAGCATTTTTCTGTTTGTGTTCTGCAACCTGGACTGGCCTCAGCTGTGTCACTTACCTGTCCTGCAGATTGTGGTGTTTGTGTTTAGTGAGCCACTCCACGGGGACTGGAAGATCCAAGATGGCCCCATTTGGATGCTAGGCTGGAATGAATGGGAGCCAATCAAGCCTTCCTTTCTAACTTCCTGGTCCTTCATTCTCTTGCACCTTTTCTACCACAGAGTCTCCTATATTAAGGGAAGCTAAGCTAGACATATTTACAAATGGTTCAGGGCTAAAAAGGAGTAAATGGAAGCTAAAGCCTTTTTTGGCCTAGGACTGGCACTTGTACAACATTACTTCTGCATTTTCTTGGTTCAACTAACTCTTAAGGTTAATTTATATTCAGATTAGATGGCCCTGGCAAGGATATGAGCTCAAGAGGAATCATGGTTCACTGGAGACCATTTGATAATCATATGTGTTAAGATTAAATTTTGTTAAAATATAACCTTTGTATAAATGCAATACATTTGGTTCCTATAGCTGTCATAAGAAATTACTGCAAACTTGGTGGTTTAAGCTAACAAAAATTTATTTTCATGCAATTCTGAATGCCAGAGGTCTGAAGTCTAAGTGTTTCTTTCCAGTATTGGTTTATACTAGATGCTTGAGAGAGAACCCATTCCATGTTATCAGCAATTTTGGTGTTCCTTGGCTAATATATAAATCAAGTCACTTGCTACCCCTGTCCTTACCTGATCTTCTATATCTTTCTCTGTCTCTTCTGTCTCTTATGAGAACACTCATCATTGGATTTAAAAATAATTATTGAGGGGGAGGGGGGAGGGGGGAGGCAGAGGTAAAGAAGGGGAGCAGCTTAGACAAGAACCTAGTATAAAGGAACCATAGACATGGACAACAGGTGGGATTGACTTTGGGGGGAAAGGGTGGGTGGGGAGGGGGACAGAGGGGAGAAAAAAAGGGATGGATGTAATACAACAACAATAAAATTAAAAGAAAAAAAAAATAATTATTGGTCCTGACTCATGTGGCTCAGTTATATGGAGCATCGTCTTATAGACCATAGGTTGTGGATTTGATTCGTGGTCAGGACACATACCTATGTTGTGGGTTTGATCCCTGGTTGGAGTGTGTATGGGAGGCAACCAATTGATATTTCTCTCTCTCATCGATGTTTTTCTCTCTCCCTCTCTCCTTTTCTCTGTCTCTAAAAGCAATTTAAAAAAATTATTATTAGATTTAAGACTCATGATAATCCAGATAATTATACCTTAGATCCGTCCATTAGTTACATCTTCAAATACCCATATTTCCAATAAGGTCACATTGTGAGGTTCCATGTGAACATATAATTTAGGGGAAATATCATTCAAATTATTACAATTCTCTATCACACTTAATAATTTTCCCCATGCTTTTTCAGTAATCTTTATTACAAAGAGCTTGGAGTTGGAAAATGTCATGTCCACACATATTTAGGGCAGGATTTCTCAAGGAAACTAGTTCTTTTTGTTTCTTTTTTTTAAAGATTTTTTAAATTATTATTTTTAGAGAGAGGGGAAGGGAGAGAGGAGAGAATGAGAGAAACATCAATCAATGTATGGTTGCCTTTCACCTACCTCCAGCTACGGACCTGGCTGGAGACCTGGCTTGCAACCTGGTTATGTGCCCTGACTAGAGAATCGAACCAGGGACCTTTGGGTTCGCAGGCCAGCACCTATCCACTGGGCCACCAGCCAGGGGGAAACTAGTTCTAAGACTTGTTATGTGAGTAAACAGTTTTTTGGGCATATGATTTTGGAAAGTACTGCTTTCTATTAATGTAATAATTATATAAGCTATTGGTATATTTAAAATTTTTTGCATTAACTCTTCAAAATCCAGGGTAAAACTATGTATGTGTGTAAATGTATTTTTGCATGTGTTTGGTAATATTGTAATTCATATTACTTAAAGGGGTAATTCTTTAAACAAATGAATTAACATAGGCATTTTGAAATAATAAAAAGAAAACTTTGTGTTGGCGAGGATGCGGGGCAAAGGGAACCCTCATACACTGTTGGTGGGAATGTAAGCTGGTGCAGCCACTGTGGAAAACAGTATGGGGTTTCCTTAAAAAACTAAAAATGGAACTGCCTTTTGATCCAGCAATTCCACTACTTGGACTATATCCAAAGAATCCTGAAACACCAATTCATAAGAACCTATGCACACCTGTGTTCATAGCGGCACTATTTACAATAGCCAAGTGCTGGAAACAGCCCAAGTGCCCATCAGTGGATGATTGGATCAAAAAACTTTGGTACATTTACACAATGGAATTCTATATAGCAGAAAGAAAGAAGGAACTTGTACCCTTTGCAACAACATGGATGGAACTGGAGAGTATTATGCTTAGTGAAATAAGCCAGTCAGT
>PVIW01001393.1:0-172975 GCA_004026585.1 Noctilio leporinus | reverse complement strand
TGAAAGGGGTTGGGGGCAGGGGGGAGGCAGAGGCAAGAAGGGGAACAGCTTAGACAAGAACCTAGTGTAAAGGAACCATGGACATGGACAACAGGTGGGATTGACTTTGGGGGGAATGGGTGGGTGGGGAGGGGGACAGAGGGGAGCAAAAAGGGGATGGATGTAATACAACAACAATAAAATTTTAAAAAAAAAGAAAACTGTATTAATATGATTTGAGAAGCTGACAGAAGGCAGTAATTAAGTGGTGAGTTTTCTGGATATAAAAGGTTAAAAAATTGTACACATTGGTAGTTACAAAATAGACAGGGGGATGTTAAGAAGAGTGAAGGAAATGGAGAAACCAAATAACTTATATGCATGACTTATGGACATGAACTGATGGAGGCATTGCCAGAGGAAATGGGGTACTGGGTGGAGGGGGGCAAATGGGGAAAATTTGGGACAACTGCAATAGCAAAATAAATAAAACCTATTTAAGAAAAAAAAGAAGTACAAATAGATAGTTACAGAATAGCCATGGGGATGTAAAGTATACTATAGGAAATGGAATAGTCAAAGAATTTATATGCATGACCCGTGGACATGAACAGTGGTAAAGGAGTTGCAGAGGGAGTGGTGGTGCTGAATGAGAGGGGCAAAGGGGGAAAAATCAGGACTATTGTAATACCATCATCAATAAAGTATAATTAAAAAAAAAATTCCTGGAGAGTTGCATTATACATTAATTTATTAAAGATAAACCGTACAGGAAAAAAATACTAAACTTTTAGAAAGCGCATGTTTTTTCTAAAAGCATTTAGACACAGAAAATCTCAATTTTTACTCAAGTAATACCTATCAATACCTCACAGAACCAGGGTTGCACATGCCAAAGTTTCTGATTTGAATTGTGATATAAATTACATAATCTTAGTTTCAAAATGTTAAACAGAATCAACTATGTACATTAATTAACATATTTTAATCATATTTTATTTTTACTACAATTGACATACATCGTTATATTAGTTTCAGGTGTACATTCTAGCAATTAAACACTAACATAACTTAATAATGACCATCCCAATAAATTTCACTATGGGGTTACCCATCTGACCACATAAATAGTTATTACACTATTTTTTACTATATTCCTTATTTGTACTTTATATCTCCATATCTATTCTGTAACAACCAGTTTGTACTTAATCCCTTCACCTTTTTCTCCAGTCACCCCAATCCCCCTCCCATCTGGCAACCATCAAAATGGCCTCTATATCTCTACTTCTGTTTCTCTTTTGCTTGTTTATTTACTTTGTTTTTTTAGATTCAATTATTGATAGATATGTATGTGTTGCCATTTTATTGTTTGCTCTATTTTTGCTCTTCATCTTCTTCTTAAAGAAGACCCTTTAATATTTCCTATAATACTAGTTTGGTGGTGATGACCTCCTGTAACTTTTTCTTGTTATTTGGCTTTAAATGATAGCTTTGCTGGGTAGAGCAATCTTGGTTTGTAGGTCCCTGTTTTTCATCACTTTCAATATTTCTTGCTACTTCCTTCTGGCCTGAAAAGTTTCTGTTGAGAAATCAGCTGAAAGGCTTATGGGAGCCCCCTTGTAGGTAATAAGTTGCTTTTCTCTTGCTACTTTTAGGGTTCTCTTTTGTTTTAACCTTTGGCATTTTAATTATGATATATTTTGGTGTGGGCCTCTGGGTTCATCTTGTTTGGGACTCTCTGTGCTTCCTGAACTTGTATGTCTATCTTCTTCACCAAGTTAGGGAAATTTCTGTCATTATTTTTTCAAATAGGTTTTTTAACTTCCTGTTCTCTTGTCTTCTCCTTTTGGCACCCCCACTAATATGCTTGAAGTTGCCCTAAAGACTCCTGACACAATTCTCATTTTTTAAAATTCCTTTTTGTTCTTGCTGTTCTGATTGGGTATTTTTTGCTTTCTTATATTCCAAATCACTGATTTTATTCTTGGGTTCATTCACTCTACTGTTGATTTCCTGTAACATATTTATTTCCATTAGCATATCCTTCATTTCTGACTGGCTCTATTTTATGCTGTTGAGGTTCTCACTAAGTTCACTGAACATCCTTATATCTAATGTTTTGAACTCTTCATTGAGTAGATTGCTTGTCTCCATTTTGTTTGGTTCTTATTCCTAGAGCTTTGTTCTGTTCTTTTATTTGGGCCATGTTTCTTTGGTTCCTCATTTTGGCAGCCTCCCTGTGTTTGTTTCTATGTAGTAGGTAGAACTGCTACTACAAAGTGACCTGCAGATAGATGGCTGCTACTTGTGCTGGGCTTGGAGGTGCCTAGGCAAGGCCAAGCATGAACCAAAGCTGGCCTTTGCTAGTGCTGTGGCTGAAGCCACTTAGCAAGAGGTATGGGACTCACTTAAGCCAGATGCTTCTTGTTTGACAGAATTCACAAAAATATGAAGCATGAGCTAAGACAGGCCATTCTTATGGAAAAGGCATTAGAAGCTACTTGGGTAGACCCTGAAGTTAGATGTGTGGACAAGGCCTCAGGGAATCACCATGGTGATATGGTCCCCAACTTTTAGCTCTGTGGGGGAGATCTCATCAAAGGAACAATGGCCTTTGCCAGCACTTTTTTTTTTTTTTTTTTATCAACAGGCAGGGGGCCGGGAGGTGAGGAAGACTGCCAGCACTTTTGTCTGGAAGAAAGTTTCCTCTCAGCTCTTGCCCTAATGCCAGACAGTTCATTTCCTCCCTATAGATCTCTGGTGCCTTTCAAGCTGCTGTACCAACACTGGAGCTCAGTGGGAGTGAGTCCCAGTAAGTTTGTGCCTGGGTCCTTTAAGAGGGACTGCTTAGGATCCAGAAGTTTTCATCTAATTCAGCCTCAACCTAAGCTACTTTTTACAACAGGAAGTTATATGGACTTCTTTTCTTGGCACTGGAACCCTTGGCTGGTGGGGCCTGGTGTGGGGCTGGGCACCCTGACTCCTGAGATATCCTTCCCAATTTTCTCCCACCATACATGGGTGTGGGACAAGCTGTTCAGCATTTCTGCCCTTCTGCCAGTTTGATGTGGTTTCTTCTTTATTTTTGTAGTTATCCAACTTCTGTTCATCTCAATTTCTAGCTATTTTGAATGATGATTGCTCTGTATATTTATTTGCAATGTTGATATGGCTGTGCAGGGAGGCCAGTACCATGTTTAACTACAATGTCATCTTGACTGAACGTCCAACTAACATTTTAATAATCTGATTCCTGGTCCTTGAACAGTTCTTTCGATGCCTGGAATATTCTTTCTTTATTTTTCTAGTAATCTCCTACTTGATTTTAGAACTCTGGTAAGATATTATTTTCAAAAGAAAGCTTTTAACTCTGTAAATACTCAGATGTTCTGCAGGTTTTATTTGTTAATAGCTATGAATACTAATATATCACTAAAACATACTATTGTAATTAGTTTGTGTTCTTTCTTTATTCTTCAACCATATGTTTGTTGAGGTTAAGAATTTTGTCATTGATTTCCTGAATACAACTGGTATTTAATCAATGTTTGTTGAATGAATGGATGAGGTAGCAATAGATCAACATAACTATGTTGTTTATATAATCCTGAAAAAGCACTCAGTTGAAAATAATTTTTCATGGAAATCACCTTATGCTTTCAAGATAATATCATATAAAGTCTTTTATTTCCCTCAGTTGCAACAGTCATCTTCTTTGTGCTGTGAATGCCTGGCAGTAAACAATAGGCCAGTGGAGTTGTTAGAAAAAGATATTAAGTAGATCTCATAACATAATTGGCAAAACAATTTTAGAAAATTTAAATCCATTCGATTCAATTAATTATGACTAAATCTATTTATATTATTTGGACTTATGGTTCTCCCAAAAGTAATGCTAAATTTGACTGATCAAGCTATGAATTTTAAGAAGAAAAAAAGGTATTTTTTAACAACCTCTGTATTGGTAAGTTTATACTCTTTCCATAGTTTTTTAAAATGGTAACTTTGTTGCTTTCTATACTCATTCAGAATTATCTGAACATTTGAATCAGTAAGTAAGAACATTATATCAGCCCAATTAATAGATGCAATGAGAGAAGTAAATTTTAGACATTAGGGATACTACTACCTATTAGTGAGACATGCACCTTACCATTTCTGTTTCTCTACCCTTACTAAGACACACACACTAGACAAAACTTATTTAATTATGATATACCTGAGAATTTCATGTTCATATGTAAATACTTATGCCAACGTAAGAGTTCATAGCCCAAAAACAAGTTGACACAGGAATCATTCTGTTTTACATGGCTTGAAAATGTTTTAATGACATTCATTCCTAATAAATAATAAACTGTCATGGAGTAAAAATTACTTCCTTGATGTAAATATTTCATCCAATTGTGTATAATATTCCTGAAATCTAAGTTTCAGTGAAACAAAATAGACTTATCTAGTCATTGAATTATTTTTTTTCATGAAAAAGAAATATTGACAATCCCCAAAAGAAGTTATTTACCTCATTTATCCCAGATTTATGCTATCAATAATCTTGGTTACAAATTGAGGACTAGAATATATAGTAAGTTCCTCAAGCTCTACCAAATGCTCTTTGTGCTCAATAGAATTAAAATAAATTAATGTGTTAACTTTTTATTCCTGAGGACCATTCTCCATTTATTTTTCTTCTGGTTTGGACATAATAGCAACAGTGAATGTGTGTGCCCGGTTGTACCTATCTAAGCAGTTTATTATACTAAGTGCATGGTAAACAAATTAGTGTTCAATTCTCATGCCTAATAGACTAGAATTTTGGACCACTTCTCTCAGAAAGAAACAATTTTAGCATTTTGTGGTATTGTTATTCAGATCTACACCCTATGAAAGCTGACCTAAATGAAGCCACACACAACATTTTTTAAGTTACCTGTCATAGATTTCTTCAGTTCATGGGAACATTTTCCTGTCTTAATTCACCAGGAGAGACCTGACTTCAGAAAGATGAAGTACTGTTTTATGAGGTGAGAAAGCATCAGAGACTCTCTGTTTTCCCTTGTCAGGTTTACATGCCATTCCAAATGGAGTGCTGTACTTTCAATTAAACACATATATAAAGGTTTACATCATACCCAATAATGAGAAAGCCTCACAAACCTGTAGCTGTATTGCGACCTTGGAACCCATCACTTGGTAGTCTGCAAAACCAAAAATAATGTATTACACCTAGGAAATTTGAAATTTTTAGAATATATTCAACTTGCTTAATCCTCTTCTAACAAGGTTCGTATCTATCATACACTGTAAGACAGTAGACACAGCAGAAAGGACTTTTGTGTTTCTTGTGGTTGTTCAGAAACCTGTTGACTCCCTAGATGTTTTGTTTGCAAGTCTTTCATGCATTACTTACTTCTCATACACATGCAAGCTATTTTCTTGCCTATTGTGTGTACTTGGCAGATTTTCTCGGCACAGTGCCCAGTTGATTTAGTGTGTGCTAAAAATTGTCTATAGTATCTGTGATTCTGTTTTGGAGATTGGCATTCTTTAAATTATTAATGGTTATTGTGCTTTAGATTCTATGCTTCTTTTGGAATTTAGAAACAAAGAATGAACCAAATGGGTAATAACTAAGATTATCAAAGCTATACCTAATGCTCATTGTAGGGGAGGAGAATAAATAGTGTTTTGGAGTAAACAAAGCAGGATTATTTCCATAAACAGTTAAACAGAAGTAAACATGAAGGACTAAATTTATCATTTATTCTCATTATATCATTTATTCCCATCTTACCCTCTAAATATTAAAAGTTTTTTGTTCAATATCCATGAGTAAATATATTCTTAAATATACAGAACCAGAGAAAGTGGTAACTTTTCTCCTTCAATTCACAAGAATTGCACATCATGAAATATGATACATTATCAACCATATAATAGATCATTGAAAATTCACCTATTAATTTTGAGTCAGAGAATAGCAATTTGATTTTATGTATCATTTTAAAAAGAGAAAAGCCACATTTATAAATAATTTGCAGACACGCAAACATTTTTAAAGGAGGAACTACCAAAGACTGAAGATCAGGGAAGAAAGTATGTCAGGAAAAAGTCTCAGAAAGTGGAAAAGAAGAAAATAATTTTTAAAAGATTTTATTTATTATTTTCAGAGAGAGGGGAAGGGAGACAGGGAGAGAGACATCAGTGTATGGTTGTCTTTCACCTGCCTCCAGCTATGGACCTGGCTGGAGATCTGGCTTACAACCTGGTTATGTGACCTGGCTAGGGAATTGAACCAGCAACCTTTGGGTTCACAGGCTGATGCCTTATCCACTGTGCCACCAGCCAGGGTGAAAATAATTTTTTATTGTCAGTAAACTACAACTACTAATCTATTGCATATTAGTGAAATTTGGGTCTTTACTTCATAGCTTAAATGCTTAACATTTGAAATTAGATTTAGACTAATGGGTGTTACAAACCCAGTAAAGTGAAATGACAAAAAAATGTTGTTTCAGAATTGCTAAATTAATTCCATGTTATTTTTTGTATACTGGAAAGCTAAATGTATTAATTCTGAATTATTTTCATTCCAACTAATGTAAAAAAGTAAAGAAATAATATTTTATTTTCTAAAATCATTCTTTCCCTCAATCTTATATCTTTTTGTTTCTTTCTTGAGCATTGTAGATATTTTTAATCCACTGTTCTAAAATTGGATCTGAATTTGGTATTTTGATATACTTCTATAAATCTTTGTTTTCTTAAGAGTAAAAATATTCTGTATAGTTTCATTATTCTAATATTGATTTAGCTTTAGGGTTAATTTATATGCAAAGCAAATAATTTGCCCAAACTTGTAAGGGATATGCATTATCAGAACATAACACCTGCAGGACAAAAGAGAGGTTAATTTCATTGTTGCTCCCAAGCAAGAGATCATTATGGAGCCTGCAGTAAGCAAGCTCTGTGAAATAGCTGCATTAGTCATTAACTTTCCAGCACTAAATTTCATATCAAACTCAATTAACTACTACATAGCTTTTAATGACAATATTTTTTTTAGATGCTGCTCTTGTTTACTAATAAGATTTCACATCACGACTATCTGTTCATTACTTTCTCCATGTTAATATTCAAGTCTTGATTTTCTCAAAAGAAAATGGGGCAATGAAAATTGCATTTGCTAAAAGTTCTCCTTGAATTATGTTTCAGCATTTCAAGTGTGTTAACATAATGCTTTAGAAGCTAAAGGGTACAATTATATAGGAAGACTGAATCCTCTGTCTATCTCTAGGATTGATTAAGTTTGCTATTTATGCATATTTCCCCACAACATTGCTTCTGTGTTGGAATTTATCAGGATGAGAACCATCTAAATTGGAAATGTCCCATAGTATATTTTTATCACAGTGAAAGTCAAAGCCTAGAATAACAAAAAGGCACAAAATTAATGTCATCAGGAAACAATTTACGTAGCTAATTAGCATAGCATTCTCATATAAAAAGACAGATGGATTAAGGGATAGGGTCATTCATAGCCTGCAATAAACTGCTTCAGTCTTTAATCCCCCGCTGTTACTTATCAACGGGTGCTCTTTTTACGGACTTAGATAGATCCTGGAAAGATTTAGATTCTCCTATTAGCTTCTCCTATTACCTTGTTCCTTTAACTTTTATTGATGATATATTTCATTATTTTCCTACTAAAGTAACCACAAGACTCAAATTTAGTTAGCAGCCAAAGAATTGAAATAAAAATATATTTGAGCATTTCTACAACAAACGCAGACACACAGGTACACACTACTGCTCTGTTGTGTTTAGAAACAGGGTCTGGTTAGAAGGAAGTCATGTAAGTTACTTCCTACTTCCACAGGGGTGGGGATTATTTTGTAAGAGATATATACAGCATCCAAGACAATCACACATTGCAACAACAGGTGATAATGGTCAACTATAGGAAGTGTCAAATTCTTTAAATAGAAGTAATCAATTAGAGTAGATTTCTATGAGCCTTCTTTAAGACTTGCCAAAAATGCGTCAGAAAAGCATCACTGAAGATGTTTAATCTGGTATATATAAAACCAAAATCAACCAGCCAATCAACAAATAGGTTGAAAACAATTTTTTTTTTTTTTTTGAGTTGCAGGGGATAGGAAGATAAATTATTTCCTTCGACTCTTGCATTGATTTCCTAGGGCTGCCATAATAATGCCCCACAATGTGTGTGGCTTAAAACAGTAAATTAAACCCTTCACAGTTATGGAGACTAGACGTTTGAAATAGTGGTGCTGGCAAGGTCCCTTCTGGAGAGCACTGATGGAGCGAGACCTGTTCCTGCTCCATGCTTCTCTCTAGCTTATGGGTGTTTTTTTTTGATGTGTAGATGAATCACTCCCATCTCTGTCTTTATTATCACTTGGCATTTTCTCCTGTTCTATCTTTCTGTGTCCACATTACCTTTTCACACAAGGACACTAGTCGTTGAGTTCAGGCCTACACTGCTAATCCAGTAGCATCTCATCTTAACTTGAGTACATTCGCCAGGACCCTATTTCCTGTATAACAATGAGGTCCAGTCATAGTTCTGGCATTTGGATTTCAACAGATCATTTTGGAGATGTAATGCAAATCTACAATGACTAAAATACATCAAAAATGTTAGTTTGTTAATTTTTTATATTTTATTGAACTTATTGGGGTGACATTGGTTAATAAAAAGATTTATTAATTCATAACAAGGAATATGTTATATGAAATAAAATTCTTACTTCAGCATGACAAACACATAATTTCCCCAAAAGGCACACCTATATGGAAAAACAAAATATGGGCACACGAGAGCTGAGTATGCATTATATCAGAGAAAAAAAAGGAGATAATTAGAATATTTAATGTCATCAAGCTAAAATAAATGGACACATGCATTTTAATGATAGGAAGACTTGCCAATGGAATTGGCAGTTTTACTAGCCCAGACATCCTTCTTATGTCAGAATTTGGTATTATACTTGAAGAGAAATCAATTATACTTCAGAGACTCATCTGCATCTCCGTTTCCACAGGTGACTAACTCTCCTGTGATTGACAGACTCTTTCTTTAGTTATGTTAATGATTTCATTTCTGACACTCCAAAATCCTCTTGGCTTTAGACCCTTTAGGTTGCTTTAAAATGTTTATGTAAGTCTCAGATGTCATTCTTCCTTGTCTTAGTTCTGGGCATTATATTATTTTTGCAGCTCTTGTCCTTGTTATCCCTATGAGCTGGGGATTTTATCCTATTGGAGAACCAAAAATATTCTTTTTCCCCCATTCTCTCTCTTCTTTAATGACACACAATTTTATGATATGTTTTAAATAATCACAGTTATTGATCATTGAGATGTTATTTACCAGGATATATATGACAAACTTGACATTAATTATGATGTTTAATTCTAATTATAACATTAGAATAATTATTATTATTTTTCTTTCTAAGATGAGGAAATGAAGCTCTTTCACCTCATGCTTCCCATAGCATGTATAATAGAGGTTAAAATTGTTTTTCACAGCTTCAGAGGTCTTGTTTCAGACTAACTTCCCTTCAACAACCTGTATCATTTATCACTCATTTTATTCACTTTGTGGCCTGGATTTTTTTTTTTTTAACATCCATGCCTTTGCCTGAAATATTTCTTACATGTAAAATCCCTCATTTCAATTTACCTAAACAAGTCAAAATGAATAATCCCTCCTCATGCTATACTCATCTTTTATTTCTCTACTTATAAGTAAAATAGATATTAAATTTTGGGGGTTTTACAGATGAAAAAGAATCTGGAGATCATTTAGTTCAGAACTTTTATTTTATAGATGAAGCAAATGAGGCCGTAGAAGTGAAGTTAACTTAAGCAAAGCTGCTGCCCTAGTTCGGGACGTACCTACAGCTCAAATACATATTTCTTCATTTTATGTTCACAGTTAGGAAAACTGTCCAGAGAGACTGACCTATAAAATGTAAGAATTAATTGTGTCTTTCTTTTTTTTTTTTTTTTTTTATTCCATTTTTTTTTTTTTTTTAATTTTATTGTTGTTGTATTACATCCATCCCCTTTTTGCTCCCCTCTGTCCCCCCACCCACCCACCCATTCTTTTTGAATAATAAAAAGTATGTTAAAGTACTTGCAATTCATTAGTGTTTAATCATCATATCACCTTTTTGGAGGATCTCACAGTTTCTAAATAGGTTTTCATTTTCATTAACAGCAGTGTCTTGGAGGGCCATAGTTCTATTATGTTTTATGTTCAAGTTGTGGTTTTATTTGTCTTCTTTCTGATTCTCCTTAAACCATTAAAAATGGTTGATCCTATGTTAACCTAAGAATATAATATAGTCAGGAAAAAATGCATAATTGATTTTTAGCATGTATTTCATAAACAAAATGTAGCCTTATAAATCTATGACCTATTTTTAAAATAGAGAAAACCATCCTTTGGGAAATAATCACATAGTAGTGTAAATACAAAAGTCTCTGTGTGGTGGGACCTGTTTAAGTTCAGGAAACTCGGACTGACTCATCCATGTCTCAAGCTTGGACCATGACCATATCAGGAATGCATATTGAAACATATCATGTCTACTATGAAAAGTCATCTATCTCAGTGTGCCTTTCGCTATAATGTCCCAGCCTTAATATCTGAAGGGCTGAGTTAGTGTACTAGTAGTAAAGCTAATAACTGATTCCCCTTGTTCTTCTTTGTCTCCTTTATACAGGTCAGAACCAAGAGAGGAAAAAGGGTAGATAACCTGCAGATCTACCAACCTGCTGGGAACTGCTGCATGCATATGTGGGGCGCTGGCTCATGAGCGATGGCATGAAGGCTGTTGGTGAAATGCCTGTGGGTGATTTTGTCCTGAATGGTTTGAAGTTGCTTGGACTCAAGTAATGCAGAGGTAAGTAAATACATATTTTTGAGAGAGAAAAACTTGAATGCTCAGTTCAAATAGAAGAGTTCCAAATACCAAATTTTCAACATATGTTGGTATAACAGTTTGTACTAACTCATCATTTTTTCTCATGTATATTTATATATACATATATAAGTATAAATGTAAATATATATTATATATACTCACATATATACTTATATATAGTTATATTTATATACTTATTAGCTAGGGTTCTAGGCCAAATGGTATGCTTTAAATCAAGCTTAATATGAGATTTTGACCTTTTCTTGTTAGGTCTGGGCACTATTATCTGGGCATGAAATCAACAACCTCTAATTTTGATCCTATTATCTTGTTCAGAATTATATTTTAGACCAAAGAAGCAAATACATAGGTCCTGGATATACTGATCATGTCTCAAGAATCCTGGTACTACCTTGTTCCTTTCCTTGCCAAAACATAATAGGGTATCAAGTTTGTTTACTTAATAAACCCCGATAATTATCTTTGTGAAACCTATACTGTTATAGAAGCACTGTAGACCAGTATATTTTAATCTACAAACAAAGATAAATTTGAATTTTTCTGAAAGGGCATACAGGTACATTAGCTTGAGTTGAAATACAAAAAAATAAAACTGAATAATTATAAATTAAGTAATAAATTTGTAATGTTTGAAACTCACTATATTAAGCAGACATGAGACACACAAGGAGATTTAAAAACTACTTTCTGGTCTTTAGGAAATGATCCACAGAAAGATGAAACAAAGTGAAACGAAGACACAGTGATCAAGCTTGAAAAGCAATTTTTCTTTAAGGGAGAGATTGAATTTGAGGCTTGGCATATCTGAATGAGAAAGAAATAAAGTACCTGTAGCTCAGGAGGGTGAAAATGGGTTCTTACAGGGATTCAGAATGCACTAATCTCAAATCTGTTGGCATGTGAAACTCCTCAATATACAATCTAAAGAGCCATCTAATAAGGGGAGAAGACAGGCCCAAATATGTCTTTTTTAAAAAACTGAAAGCCTATTTTACCGGTAAGTATTGTTAGACCTACATGTCTAGGAGAAAGAATGAGATAGACATTCAAAATAGTTGATAGGCTTAGGAAACAACAGAAAAGTGGCAGGAAAAAACAATCAGAAAGGAGTAACCTTGCGGCTATGGGAGTGATACAAGTTATTCAAAAATTGAAAAATCCAAAAGTTGAGGGCAGGAAAGCGTTCAAGAATTAATCAGGGTACTGGTCTTGATTAAGCTCCTCTGGACACACATTGCAGAGCTATCCACGATATCTTTAGGCCACAATTTTTGCAGGTGAATCGCCATTAGTGACCACATGGAGAAAACATGAAACTGATTTCTTGAGCAATCTGAAGGCCCTAGAACACAGAAAGGCAAGAAGTTGAGACTCGGCAGAGACAGAAGAAGAAATGGTTATTAATGTTAATTGTCCACTGGGAATGAAGGTTATTTCACTAGACACAATCCATACTAAGTTCAGCACCAAAGTAGCCATGAAAGACTTAGTAAGGAAATGCAAATAAAGGTATTTAAACTTGACTAGAATAGTGAATAAGGGAACCGTTTCTGTCTTAAAATGCAGTGTGGCCTTGGTGTAGATCCAGCCCTTTTATGAACCTCCTATGGCAACCCTGGGTTCATTGGATCCCGGAAGATGTGAAAAAAGTGAGGTTTTGATTAAGAGTCTTATGAAAGTGGTTATGGATTTGTCTATGTTAGTCTTTACCCCAAAATAGATAGCCACACATCGATTGACCATATCCTTTGCTATTTAAGCTCAATGTACTGAGAGGTAGGAGATACAATTTATTTTCCTTCATATATTTCCATTATATCCTGAATGGAGTGAGTCTCCTACTTCACACATGTCAAAGGATTTTTGTAGTGTCCTTAACATCCTCTTTCTACACACACACACAAAATTCCTTTTTTTTTAAATTTATGTTTTATTATTGTTATATTCTATTCGTCTCATTTTTCCCCTCTGCTCTCCCCTTCCTCACCCTCCTTACCCCCCACCCCACAGTCAATCCCACATATTGTCATGTCCACGGGTCATCCATGCTAATTCCTAGACTAAACTGCCCCCCTTCTTTGCCTCCTTCTCCCCCTCTCCCTTCCCCCTCCCTGAAAGTCTGTTCCTTGTATTCATGTCTCTGGTTCTGTTTTTTGCAAAGATGAATTCTCATTTTTGACAACAGATTCATAAGAACCTCTTATATTTTTATTGGGCAAATTTAATATATTAGTGTATGGCATGGCTGCCTGCATCCTGTTCTCTTAGCATTCAGGTTTCAGGTCATGGGCTTGATTTGGGCTTCCATTTGGTGTATGATAAAGAAACTAAAGGTAGACCACTCTCTGTATGTCTAGCTCTTGAGTTATTCTCTCCATCTCAGTTTATCAGTCTGTAATTGGGTAGTCTAGCCTGAGACATGAGCTCTATCACCTTATAGCAGGAATTCAGAGTCCTACCTTGTTTGACAGAACTTTTCAATTGCTATTGGTAAGTTTTTCAGTAAAGGCTTTAAAAATACCTGACATATTGAGGATAATGGAATTTTTCTTTTCTGGGCCTAAAAGAGAGCTTACCTTTTATTCATATATGGTCATTAGTTCTGGATTGATTTGTGTATTATTTTGACTTAAAATTAGAGCTTGAGAGAGATTTGTTTTAATACCCTCCTCACTCAAATTCTAATGTTAATGCCATATACCTATGTTTTACAAAACTTTTTCATTGGACTTCAACTATTTGAGGAAGAACCAGATAAGAATCAGATAAGAAGGGTTTCCCAATTTGAAGGAAGCATTTCTCTTAAAAAAAAAAATCCAGCCAAATTTATGGAATGAATTGTAACATTGGATATAACCTACCGAATAAATGAGATTTTACTAAAAGGAAATATTTAGTTATTCCTTCCTTACAGCATACTTAATAAGATATTTACATGCATTTTCATTTGTCCAAAATTATTTTACTAAAAACTTAAGGGTTCTCAATATGACATGTTATTTATCTTCAGGTTCATAGTGGCAACCTGAAACATCTAGGAAAGTAAAAATATTTCTGTGGATCGGAAGTTTTTAGAATCAGTCTTGAAAAGTGATCTTTTTATTCCTGAAAAGTATACTTTTAAAAGCATGATTAAATCAATTTTTCTAAGAACCTTGGCAATATAAAATATAACATTGTAATCTTAACTAAATTAGATACTTGGATATCAATTAATATTTCAGTTGATTAATTTTAAACCTTTAATGGGGATTGGTACTAGGAACCAAGATTAGAAACTGGATTCGTTTTGGGCTACTTGGGAGTTGCTGCTGCTCAACACTCCCTGCTGAAAGGGTAAAAAAATGTAGCCTCTGCGTATGTACATAATTGCAACTAGCTCTATAAGTAACTATGCATATTAAGCTAAACATGAGTTCATACTGAAGCCTCCAACTAATTACATTACCATGTGGCTTATTTTGGCCTCTTCACCTTGTATGTAAACTCTCACTGAAACAGTGAAACATCTGGCTTTCACTATACACCATCAATTTACTTAATTGTTCATTTGCAGTGTACATGTCTGTATAGTATTATCAGAATGGTTAACCTGTACTGCTGTGCGAAAAAAAGGTTATTAACTAAAGTGCTGTGCTTATATACGGCTCCTTTTATTTTTAATCATATAGTCTCCTTTTATACCCAAAGTTACTTAGTTAAGCATATTTTCCCTTCCACTTCAGTGAGTTATTTCATACATTCTAATAGTTATATTCTTGTCACATTCTGCATTCCATTCTGTAATCTCTCTTCTTCCTAAGTGATAATTTTTGAAAATTGCATAAATTAAGGGTTACCGTTCATGATCAATAAGTCTATGGATAATAACATGAATAATATGTATCCACAATGACAATATTTTAAAGATGGTTTTAATTTCCTAGAAAAATCCATGTTTGATGTACCAACCCTCTTCCCTCTCACCTCATCTCTGGCATCAGTGCTCTTTTTACTGCCTCTATGGTTTTTGCCATTGCACGTTGTCATATGGCTAGAATCATACAGTATGTGGCATTTTCAGATAAACTTGGGTTTTTTTTACAGAGTAATAGGTATTTAATATTCATCTATTTCTTTTTGTAGCTTGATAGTCTTATACTTTTATTACTGAATAAAATTCTATTGTATGAGTGTACCAGTTTATTAATTGACCTATTTAAAGCTTTCTACATTGCTGTCAGTTTTGGTGACCATAAAAAACTGCAGTAAACGTGGGTAGGTTTTTATGTGATATTCGTTTCCATATCATTTGAGTAAATACATAGGAGCATGATTGCTGGGGAGCATAATGAGGCTATGTTTAGATTTGTAAGAAATTGCAAGCCATATTTCAGTGTGTCTGTACCACTTTAAATCACCACCAGCAATGAGAACTATTATTGCTTTGCTTCCTTGTCAGAATTTGGTGTTAAATCTATGAATTTTACCCATTCAAATCATTGCATATAGTGACGTCTTGCTATTTTAACTTGCATTTCTATAATGACAAATCATGTTGAGAATCTGTTCATAAACTATTGCCATTAGTATATCTTCTTCGGCGGAATTTTGTTCAGATCCTTTGTTCATTTTTTAATTGAGTTGTGTATATTTTTATTGTTGACTTTTAAGAGTTCGTTGTACATTTTGAATGCCAGTCTCTTATCATTTGTGTGTTTTGCAGATATTTCCTTTTAGTATATGATTTATCTTTTCATTCTGTTGGTAGGGTCTTTCATAAAGTGGAAATTTTTATTTTTCATAAAGCCCAGCTTAGCAATTTTTCCCTTTGTAGATTAAGCTTTTGATATTGTGGTTAAAAATTTATCATCAAACCCAAGATCACTATTAACATATGAGCATATCTTTTTAAACTAGTTTCCAATACACATTTTTAAGTAATCTTTTTTTTTAAGATTTTATTTATTATTTTTAGAGGAAGGGGAAGGGAGAGAGGCAGAAAGGGAGAGAGACATCAATGTATGGTTACTTTTCACCTGCCTCCAGCTATGGACCTGGCTGGGGACCTGACTGGAGACCTTGCTTGTAACCTGGTTGTGTACCCTGGCTGGGAATTGAGCCAGTGACCTTCGGGTTCACAGGCCTGCACCTTATCCACTGTGCCACCAGCCAGGGTCCCATTTTTAATTAATCCTAAAATCATGTTCAAAACTGGCTGACTAGGCCCAGAATGGGACACAAGCTGACCTCACCAAGTGCATATCCAGGAAGTAAAAAGTGCACCTCTACACCACAGAAGGTCACCCACTAAGGCAGTAAGTCAAAATGGACCAATCCAAGAAGCAGAAATGAACAAGAGCTACCTAAAATGGGGAGACAAAGAAATAAACCCTCAACAAATGGAAAGGAGAAATCCCCAGGAAGAGTACAAAATGAAATAGAGGCAAGCACCCTATCAGACATGGGATTCAAAATAATGATGATAGAGAAGCTCAGTGGGCTCAGTCTGTTCAAAGAAAACTAGAAACAACTCAGGGGAACTATGAAGAGCTCCAGGGAAGCTATAAGGAATTTTCTGAGAACTACACCAGCATTAAAAAAGACATAGAAACCATCAATAAGAGCCAGGAGGAAATGAAGAATATAGCTTCCCAATTGAAGAACACTGTAGAAGGAATCAAAAGCAGACAAGAAGAAGCAGAGAACTGGATCAGTGAGCTGGAGGACAATGCGGAGAAAATTCCCAGAAACTGCAACAAAATGAAAAATGACTGAAAAAGAATAAAGATGTTTTAAGAGAGCTGCAGAACAACATGAAACATAATAACATCTGTATCATAGGGATACTAGAAGGAGAAGAAGAGCAGCAAGGAATAGAAAACCTGTTTGAAAAAGTAATGACAGAAAACTTCCCTAACTTGAGGAGAGAAGAAGTTGTGCAAGCTCAGGAAGCACAGAGGGTCCTAATGAAGATGAACCCAAACAGACCCATTCCAAGACACATCATAATGAAAATGGCAAATTTCCAAGACAAGGAGAGAATCCTAAAAGCAGCAAGAGAGAAACAACTAATAACATATAAGGGAGCTTCAATAAGGTTATCAGCTGATTTCTCAACAAAAACACAACAAGCCAGAGGGAATGGCAAAAAATATTTCAAGCAATAAGAATACTTTATCCATTTCATTCAAAATGGAAAGTGAAATAAGAAGTTTCCCAGACAAAAGAAGTCTAAAAGAATACATCTCCACCAAACCAGCATTGCAAGAGATGCTAAAGGGTCTGCTTTAAGAAGATGAAGAAAGAAATAGACAGGGACACCGGTAAGAAGGGAAAAATAGATAATGAATAAGTACCTATCAATAATAACCTTAAAGGTAAATGTATTAAATGCACCAATCAAAAGACAGGGTAGTTGAATGGATAAGAACCAACTTAAACTTATGAATGCTTTAAAATGATCTTATTATAAATAGATTTTACTAAATAAGGTATAATTTTGTATATTCCTTGTATCTGCATTACTGAGGGTTAAGTTTTCTTAGATTGGAATTATTTCACAATATGGGAAAATCATGTTACAATAACTCAGAAAAATGGAATGCAGTTAAGGAAGAAGAAAAAAGTAAGAAAATGTGGATGTATATTACATAGAAGACATGCTATCTTTCTTATTCACTGTTACAAAATATGTGCTTATTTGTGGGTGTGTAATATATAGATTTTGTTAGCAATTTATGTTTTAAATAGCAACTGGTCATGGGTGTGTTGTGAAATCAGTCAATCTTTAGGTTAGAAAAAATGTTGAGAATGAAGACCAATTTGGATGGAAGTTGCAAACTACTACTATATGATTAGTATACATAGGTAATATATATTATCATATTAGCATGTAAATTAGATGAGATTCCTTTCAAATAGATTGTGGAAATATACATTTCCAGTTATGAAGGCTCCCAAACTGGGAATGCTTGGGAAAAGGAATTAATGCTATATTAAACTTTATTATTGAAAAGTAAACATACCTAATCTCTACCTCAACAGGCTCTTAAATAGTTCAGGGGTTAGTTTAGGACCACATAGGAAGTCAAGCACAAGTTCAAAAAATAGCTAGAATACTATTCTACAAAATTATTTAAATCATAGGGATTTTTATTTTTTACCTCAACTTAGTAGACATAATAATTTCTACTCTGGGGACCGGGTGAGCACTGCAAGTGCCATTATTTTTGAAGGCTTCAACTTGTAAAACACATGTAGAAGAAAAACAGAGGGTATTGAAAGAAGTAAGACCTATGCACAGCCTAAATAAATAAATCTATTATTTAAAATGGAAAACTCCAAAAATAATAAGTTGTAGTTCCAGTAGCTTAAAATAAAGTTGAGTTGTATTATTGGAGAGGGGAGGATCTGACTCAAAAACCAAATTCATTTTTTACTATGGGTTTGGCACTGTCTCTAGGACAATTTTCACAAAAGTGAGTTCTGTAATACACCATTTCTGTGATGTATTTCACAAAAATAGCATTCCAGAGCAAAATTAGTATTAAAGAAGGAAAAACTGCTTAATTTTGCAACAATATATCTAAAATACTATCATTTAACATGTAATAATTATGTAACTTACTGGCATACTTTAAATTCTCTGTATTAACTCTTCAAAATCCAGTATATAATTTAAATATATGTAAAACTATGTATATCTATAAATGTATTTTTGTATGTCTTTGGTAATATTGCAATTCATATTACTTAAAAGAGTAATTTTTTAAATGAATTAATTAATGTAGGCATTTTGAAATAAAAAGAAAAGATCACCTCCATATTTCATTCTAATGTTTCATATGTTGTTCCCTTACCAGAATATTACCAAGTTCTCTTCATACTTCTTATAATGATCTATCATTTATTTTACTTATCCATATTATCCAGCTATAATCACCAAATACATTATTCTTGTTACTAATTTAAACAGTTATAGTTTAGATCAGTATATAACAAAATAAAACATTTTATTTTATCTCATTTATTCCTTCTCTGACATGTTTCCTTTCTTTATGAAGATGCAAGTTTCTGGACTTCATCATTTTCCTTCTCCCTGCAGAACCTCTTTAAATACAGTTTGGCAAAGTGGCATTGCTGGCAATGAATTCTCTGTTTTTGGTTGTCTAGTAAAGTTTTTATTTCTCCTTTACTTGAAGGATAATTTTGCTACATAGAGAATTTTAACTTGATGTTTTTATTTTTTCAATACTAAATATTTCAGCCCATTCTCTTCCTGGATCTATGGTTGAGTCCATGTCAAAATGTTTTAAAATTTCTTGACTATTACTGCTTGAGATGTTTATTTTCCTCTCTTCTCATTATCTCTTCTTCATCTAGTATTCCAATTACAGCTATGTTACAACTTTAGAAATAGTCTCACAGTTCTTGAATGTTCTGCTTTGTATTTCTTTCTCTCTCTTTTTTTTTTTTAACCTGGAATTTTCGTTTGATTTCTCTTTAACTATCTCATATTTCACATATTTTTTCCCTGTGTGTAGAGTCTTAATAAAACCCATCAAAGCCATTCTTCATTTTCATTACGGTTCTTTTGATTGCAGCATTTCCTTTTGTTTTTTTCTTAGAGTTTTTATATATCTGCTTATATTACTCATCTGTTATTATTGCATGTTGCCTACCTTTTTCATTAGTGCCCCAAACAACTTAATCATAATTATTTTAAATTTCCTGTCTGATAAAATCTATATATTCACCAAGTCTTGTTATGATGATCTTTGTCTTTTTAGACTGTTTCTTCTTGCCTTTTGCCATGCCTTGTTTTTTATACTTTTGATTTTGAAAGCTAGCCATTTTGTATCAGTAATAGGTACAGAGTCAAATGGACCCTTATATGCTCCTCTGTCTAGATGTTGAGCTGTGTTGAAAGTCTATTATAATTAAAGGTCTCAGAAGCTTCAAATTCCTCTAGTGTCCTTGCATTTGTCTTCCCTCTTGACTTCACAAAGTACTCCTCCACAAGAGTGTCTGTTTATAACAGCTTTTTCAGCTATATCTTCATTTATTATACTGAAGTCCTCTTGGTTTATGTATTAAGGTGTGAGGGAGGGAAAAATTCTGTAGCATTATCATGAAATCAGTATTTTGGTGGGCCTATGTAATTTTATGACCTTTATAAGAATTTCTCTAGCAATATATTTTTTGTCTCTCACTCTTAAGAGACACAAGACAAAACAGAATGGAATGCCCTTCCTGGAATCTGATAAGGCTCTGGAAATGTGTCTTACCCTGGATTGTAAGGCTTTTCTGTAAAGAAGGCAATTGTTCTA
Organism: Noctilio leporinus; assembly: GCA_004026585.1. Lineage (NCBI taxonomy): Eukaryota > Metazoa > Chordata > Mammalia > Chiroptera > Noctilionidae > Noctilio > Noctilio leporinus. The sequence continues at coordinate 152,700 of PVIW01001393.1, read as the reverse complement.
TTTAATTGTGATTAATCTTTCTTTGTTTTGCCAGAGCCCTGAAAGGTCTTTCTCAGTCTTTATCATGAGAACCCAGTTGGGTTTCTTGGAGATAGAATCTGTGAATGTTTGGAAATATTTATTAAACTGGCTCACAGGAGCATCTTCCCTCATACAAATCCATACTCAGCCTCCAGTGCTTAGTCATTTGACCTCAGCACCCTTTGCCCTGCAAAGTAGATCTTTGATGATTTGACTCTTAATTTTTCCAGGGATGTTAGCCCAGCAAACTTAGTTTTCCTTATTTTCATTTTGTTTAGCCTTTATTCTTATTGTTAGGACATGAGTAACAACTTGCAAGCACTTTGTATGTTGGGAGTAAATCCTAATGTCTTTCTGTATTATATTTCTTATCTCATTTTTAACCAAATGTTTGAGGCTGTGTTATGAAGGGTCTTCTTTTTCTCTGAAAAAAAACTAAAGTGCTCAGTGGATAAGGCGCCAGCCTGCGAACTCAAAGGTCACTGATTCGATTCCTTAGCCTGGGCGCATAACCAGGTTGCAATCCAGTTCTCCAGCCAGGTCTCCAGCCAGGTCTGTAGCTGGAGGCAGGCAAAAGGCTACCATACATTGATGTCTCCCTTTTTGCCTTTCTCGCCTCCCTTCTCTCTAAAAATAATAAATAATATTTTTTAAATCTTTAAAAAATTTTAAAAACTGAAATGTATTAAATATAGTCTACATAGTCTACGCTCCTAAGAAGGACAAGTTATTTTGTACATTCATAAGTTGCATATGTACTACTCTTTTAGATAAGGTATTAATGAGAAATCTTACTGTTAGTCAAAATCCAAGAGTGAATTTAGATCATAATTTTAAATTGGTTGTTTTTCAAGACAGATATAATTTTAATTTATAATGTGAATTCAGGAATGAAAGAACATTAAATAACTCCTTGATCGATAAAGACAATTTCAAATTTTATAGTAGATAAAGTGATATGAAATTTTTCATTGATGTTTAATTCATCAGTGTTTTAAAATACTTTATCAGTGTTTTAAAATACTCTATCAGAAATATAGTCAGCCAGTTATTTTAAAAGGGTCTTATGTATTTTTCCTCACAAGAAGGGCTTATTGTAGCTAACCTAGAGCCAGATAATAGCTCTCACATAGAAACATAATCTCTGATTATTTCATCTTCCTGCTCAGTCATATTTAATCTGTGTTTATTTCCTCATGGCACACGATAGGTGGTCTTCCTCAATCATCGTATGTATGTTACCAGCAGGAAGAAATAGACAAAGGTTTGGGTTGTTGTCCTATCAAAGTACACATACAGAAAATTGATTTGATATGGACATCAACTGGTAAAAATACCCTTTAAAAACAATAAATATAGGCTATGTAAAAACACAGGATTTTGTAAAATTGTATCATCTACTAAGAATGTTTAGAATTGTTGGTTTCCATATTCTGTGTTGCCATTTTCAATCCTTCAAAATTTCATTCAAAACCACATAGTTGTCAGAGTACATAAGTGCCCTAGAAGAATGTAATTTATAAGTAAAAATGTCCTGAATATTTATCTGAAATAACATCTTAAAACTACTAAAAATTTAATGCCCTAGAAGAATGTAATTTATAAGTAAAAATTCTGCCCTAGAAGACTGTAATTTATAAGTAAAATTTCTGAATATTTATCTGAAGTAACATTTTTAAAACTCCTGAAATTTTAATGTCTTGTTTATCATAATCAACATATTTCTCTAAGAAAATTCATTATTTGGTATAAAAAATTATTGTCTGAAATTGCTCCTGGGACCTAGAAAATATGCAGGCATTCTGAAAAGAAGCAGAGTTAGGTAAACAGAAGTTTTAATGTGTAACACTCTCAGGTGATTTTTGAAGGATTATGTAGACATTATTTTAGTAAATGAAGTCTAGATTTACATTTATATTAAGGTTTATTATATCATATCTCTATTAAGAGTGTTGGCATAAAAGATAATTCAATATTACATGTTTTAATATTGTAATACAAAGAATTGAAAATAAATTATTTCTCAAATGAGAAATTTGGCTGAGACATTTGAAATTATGGAAAAGCAAAAGAAAACTTAAATGCACTGCAGTCTGCTTCTAGGATAGTGTGTGTGTGTGTGTGTGTGTGTGTGTGATTTTTTTTTGTTAAATGCTGAACATAGAAGGAAAGAATGAATTAGGCTTTTACTTTCAATTGAGGATGGGGAAAAGACAAAGGAAAATGTTGTGCATAATATTGAAGTCATATAAATCTGATTATTTTTGAGCAGTAGTTACACTAAAGCCTTGATTAAACTACTCATCAACAAGCAGAGCCCTTCACAGGTTAGTTTTTGTTCATAAAAACTGATGGAAGTGATGGTTTTCCAGCAACAGAATATGGAAGGTGAAAAGAGGTCACTGGAGCTGGGGCATGAGGGATTGACTACTATAGCTGGAAAACTCAATGTAACAACAACTGACTAAAATAAAATCCTGCACACCCTACATCTCCCCAAAATTTTGCTGAGAGGGACAAGTAGAGATAGGACTGAAAGTGTGAACTAGTCTTGCCCACCCTCCTGTGCAAGATTCCAAACACAGTACTTCTGCTCACCTCCCTCCAGGCTCAAACACTAGCCAAAAAAGCTAACGCTAGACAGCCGTAGCAGTAGCAGAAGCAGAGATGGAAAGGGGGTGGGGAGGGCTGTAGACATGGCACAGGTGTGCAGGAGTTGGGCTAACCAAAAGTGAACTCAGTCTCCTTCAAGTTGTTGCTCTGCAGCAGAGCTACTCGAAACTTGGTGCAATTTGAATTATTACTTTCTACTTTTAACATCAACATACAGAGAAGAGTTCCTTTTATTTTTATTTTTATTTTATTTATTTTTTAAGAAGATTTTATTAATTATGTTTAGAGAGGGGGCAGGGAAGAAGAAAGAAAGGGAGAGAAACATCAATGTATGGTTGCCTTTCACCTGCTTCCAGCTCAGGACCTGGCTGGAGACCTGGCTGGAGACCTGGCTTGCAGTCCTGTCATGTGCCCTGGCTGGGAATCAAACCAGCAACCCTTGGGTTTGCAAGCTAGTGCTTAATCCACTGAACCACACCAGCCAAGGAGAAGAGCTTCTTTTAATTAGAAGAAGAAAATAATAAAAATTATCCCTCTATTGCCTTTGTCTTTCTATATACACTATGCATTATATAGTAAAATAAATACGTGAAGAAATATTTAAGAAAAAAATCAACAAAAACCAATACAGAAACATGAAATATGGAAACCATGAGAAATTTGGTATTATTTTATAAATATATATATATTTAAATATGAAAATAATGAGAATTAGTAAGCAGTAAATCTCAGCAGTGTACTGAAACTATAAACACAGATCATTACATATATGTAAAATTATAGGGCTATTTAATGTAGCCACTTGTTTTTGTACTTAGTTGAGTTTTTCAATGGCTTTTTACATTTCAACTATACTTTTTAGTTATGAGGATAAATTCATTCATAGTGTATCCTTTCCTTCTTTGGTATTTTGTGTGTAAAAATCTGGGATATTATCCTCCCTTTCATTCTTGATAATGGCAATTTGTATTTTTAAAAATCTCTTGTTCTTAACCAGTATTTTATGGGTTATCAATTTTCTTAATATTTTCAAAGGACCAACTGGTGAACATAGTGATTTTTTTTCTATTTTTCATTTTCTGATTCACTGGTTTCTGTTCTTTCCTTTCTTATTTTCATCTTTTTTTTCTTTGGCTTGATTTGCCCTTATTTTCATTGCTTCTTTTAAAAAAGTATATTGAATTTATTGGGGTGTCAGTGGTTGACAAAATTATATAGGTTTCAGGTTACAATTCTAGAAAATATCATCAGTATATTGTATTGTTCACCACCTGTAAGTTGTCTTCTTTTATCACTATTTACCCCCTTTCTACCCTGAGTATCTTTTGTTATCTAAATTAAATATAATAACAAAAATAAAAATGAAAGCCCAGGCCAGGTGGCTCAGTTGGTTGGAGCATCATTCCATACTCCAAAGGGTTGTGGGTTCACTTCCCAGTCAGGCCAAATACCTAGGCTGCGGGTTCAATCTCTGGTTGAGGTGCATGAGAGAGGCAACCAGTCAGTGTTTCTTGTTTACCTTGATGTCTCTCCCTTTCTCTCTTTCTCTCTGCCTTCCTCTCTCTTGATGAATCTTGTTACTCACTCTTTTGTCATCTTACTTATCTCTTCAAAGAAAGAGCTCTTGATTTCATTGGTATTTTGTATCTTTTAGACTCTTATTTATTTCTGTCTGGTCTTTATTATTTTCTTCTATTTATTTTGGGTTTTGTTTGTTTCTTTTTTCTAGTTCCTTTGAGTATAAAGTCAGATTGGTTTTGGAGTTTTTTCTTATTTTTTGAGGTAGGCCTATAATGTTATGACTTTCTCTCTTAGGATTGCCTTCCCTGTGTTCCATAGATTTTAGGTTGCTGTATTGTCATTTTAATTTGTTTCAAGGTGTCTTTTGATTTTTTCCCCTTGATTTCTTTGTTAACCCATACATTGTTTCATTGTTTAGTGATGTTATTTAGCCTCCATGTCTTTATGTGGTTTTCAGTTTTATTCCTTATGATTGATTTCTAGTGTCATACCATTGTGTTCAAAGAAGATATGTGATATGTTTTTAATCTTAAGTTTATCAAGAACTGTTTTGTTGCCTAATGTGACCTATCCTAGAAAATGTTTCAAGTGCCTGAAAAGACTATATATTCTGCTTCTTTGGGGTGAAATGCTCTAAGCTGGGATCCCCAACCTCCCTTCTCCCCATCCTTGGACACCTTTACATTAACCCCTGAATTACCCCTTCTGTTTTGCCCTCCCCACCCTGGTTCATGGAAAAATTGTCTTCCGCAAAACTGGTCTCTAAAAAGGTTGGGGGCTGCTATTTAAACATTTAAATCCATCTGATCTAGAATGACATTTAAGAACACCGTTCCCTTATTGATTTTTTTGTCTGAAACGTCTATCTATTGATGTCAATGGGGTATTCATTGTTTTTAAGTAGAATTTTTAATCATTGATTTTAATCTTTCTTGTATCACACTTTCCCTATTTTCTTTGTGGTACATTCTTTGACCCACTCACACCATTTCGTTTCTATCAACTGCTTTCAAATGAAGATATTCATTAAAGTTTTATTCATTCTACTATGAAACATAACTAATATATATTTTATTTTATTTTTTCAATTAAAAAATATAGCTACAAAACCAACATACTAGGACATGGTATCTTTACTAAATAATTATCGTATGGCTCTGGCTGGTGCACAGTGGAAAAGGCCAGCGCCTGCCAACCCAAAGGTCACTGGTTCGATTCCCCAGCCAGGGCACATAACCAGGTTGCAAGCCAGGCCTCCAGCCATGAGGCAGGTGAAAGGCAACCATACATTGATGTCTCTCTCCTTTTCTGCCTCTCTGTGAAAATAATAAATAAAAATTTTTAAATAAATAAGTATTGTAAATACTTGGTAATAGTTATTTAGAAATTGAGGTTGTTCCATTTTTCAATTTATTATGTCATCATAAGAATAATATCAGATATCACCAAGAACTTCTGAGAAAAGAAAATTATACATATATAACCTTTATGAACATAGATATAAATATTTGTAAGAATATATTAATATATTAAATTCAGCAAGATATAAAAATAAAACATAATTTTGACTAAGTGGTGTGAATTGCAGAAATGCAAATAATCAATCATTATAATTTTGAGACTGATAACCAAAAAACATATATGAGCATCTCCATAGTCATTGAAAAAAACTGAAAATAATCTATACTTCATGTTAAAAACTCTCACCAAACTAGGAATAGAAGAAAATTGCTTCAACTTGATAGAACACATACAACTATGTGTCAAACATCATACCTAATGGTAAATTATTATGTGTGTTCCATCTAAGAATGTCTACTATAAATAATAAAAATGACACATCAACCATTTTGAAAATGGAAAAATAATTTGGACTCTCCACACATACACATGAATAATATACAAATAGTTGAGTTCATGAAAAGATGATCAATAAAATTAGAAACTAAAGAAATATAAATTAAAATTATAAGATTCTACTGCGCTTCCAATAGGATATCTAAAATACAAATAGTGCCAAATTATGACTAGGATAATGAACAACTAGATGTATTACTACTTGAAATATAAACTTTTATACCCAGTTTAAGGAACAATTAAATATACACCAATCAAATCCAGCAACTTCACTCAGGAATTTACATAGAAAAGATTAAAATACATATGTATTTGCCAAAAGGCTTGTACAAGAATCCTTATGTAGTTTTATTTATAATGACCCCAAACTGGAAGCAACCCAAATGCCCAACAGAGAATGAATTAACAAGTTGTGGTTTATTCCTACAAGTAATACTTCCCTCCTAAAAGTAACAAGATACTGACACACACAAAAACATGGACACATTTTTAAAACATCACATTGAACAAAAGAAACCAGAGCCAAAAGAGTACACAGTTTACAATTCAGTTTACTCAAAGTTTAGGAACAGACGAAACTAACTGGAGGATTGTAAAGTGAAGGGTGAAGCCTACAGCTGGAAAGGGGTTGGACGGGGAAAAGATACAGGGGAACATGCTATGGTCGTGTTCATGCTCTGTAACTTGACTGCGGGATTCGGTGTGTTGGAGAAGAAAAATAACTTTTTCTCTCACCTTTTATGTTCTTGGCTAAGACCCCTATAATAAAAGAAAGGTTAATAGAAGAAAAACAAGCAGAAGGTTAATAACAGGTATACCTTCTGTTATGGGAGATACCGAGGAAAGCTGAGTAACTCTTATGACGTGGCCCAAGCTACCGCCTTATGTGCCATCTCCAGCTAAAGAAGAAGAAGGATGTTGGAGGATGTGGGAGAGACCAGTTAAGGAAGGTTATCAGACAAATCACAGTAAAAGAAGGTCTTGTTGTTAAGTGGATTTAAGTCTCTGTCTTTTCCATTGATAAGGGTCTACAGGTTTAGAATCATCTTTCCCCTCCCAATATAAAGAAGGAGACACCCTTAAAAATAGATATTTCCCTTATAAACACAAATGTCTCTTTAAAGGGTAACTTCACAGTTTTCTTGTATGTCTGCAGTTTCTTAAAAATGACCAGCTCAAAATAACTGTTGTGTGAAAAAGGCATATTTTGGTGTGGTCATTCTGCTCCTTCAAATACATGGGCATGTAATTTTTAAATTAATATTTGTACACTTATTATATGCTATTATATCTGAATTTTTAAATGATCTATAAAATCTCTTTAAAATCTGGCACTTGTAATTTATTTTATTATAGAGCAATTGCATTTTAATAACATTTAAACATTTTTTCATTTTATTATTATTGTTGTAAATTTATCCCATTTCCCCCCTTTCCCACCCTCCCCATTAATAATATTAGGCCCTGGCTGGTGGCACAGTGGATAAGGTGCCAGCCTGCGAACCCAAAGATTGCTGGTTTGATCCCCCAGTCAGAGCACATAACCAGGTTGCAAGCCAGGTGTCTCCAGCCAGGTCCCTAGCTGGAGGCAGGTGAAAGGCAATCACACTTTGACACTTCTATCCTTTTCTTCTTCCCTCCCTGCCCTTCTCTTTGAAAATAATGAATAAAATCTTTTAAAAAAAATTTACTCTCTTCTTTTGTAATGTTTTATGTAGCATATTATTATTAATTTTTCTTACAACTATTTTTTTAGTTAGACACTTTAATATATGTAAATTTTTACAAGTTTAGAATATATGAGAAGGGTAAAGTGTTGGGTCATTCCAAGGGCATAGCTTTGGCAATAGCTTGGGTATGTTCAAATCCAGATCTGCTTCTTTCTTGATTTATAAAACTTGGGTGATAATAAATTGGGATAATGAACAACCTCAGAGGGTGTTTGTTACTCTTAAATATATTGATATAAAGATTTATGAAATAGTGCCCAATACATACCAAGGACAATGAATTTTTACCATTAATTTTGTATATGTGTGTACATGTATACGTATATATACAGTGATGGGAAAAAGTAGCTTTTCAGTTGTAATACAAATAATGCAAGAATTAACTGTTGCGTACTCACAATTGTAAACCTACTTTTGCCCAGCCTTTATATGAATTGGAGATATGCTCTAAGGTGAAAAAATAAGGCAAGGGCCTTAAATATGAGAGTTGCAAGGAGCTGATGCAGGAAGGGATAGGTTTCTGGAAAAACAAGATTGTAAACTTTACATCACTCATTTTCATATTGGTGAGGAAACTTGACTTTGAAGGGTCTGCTGACTCAGGGATTAGCCAGTGGAGTTGTGCGAGTAAGAACAATGCGGAGTTTTGGTTCTCTGCAGGTCAGCAGGTCTCAGAGTCAGGGGACATTGTCAGCAGGGGCCCAGTGGAGGAGCCAGTGCCTTAGTTTCCCTTGGAGTGTGCAAAGTAAAGCAGTAAAGGAAGTTTTGTGGTGAAATGGATAAGGCAGGCCATGCAGTTTTTCAGGTACACAGGGTTTAAACTGCAAAATGGCCTTCTCACCCCAGCAGGGTTAGAAACCAAATTGCAAAAGGGTCTAGATATTTGGTCACAAAAGTGTGAGATTAGAATCTTCAACCTTGATTTCTGAAACAGCTTTTCCCTTGTTAATTAAGGGCATAGGTCTTCTTATGTTATTTTTTTTAATGCAAATAGAGCTGCTATTTACAATAGCAAAGTGGTGGAAACAGCCTAAGTGCCTATCATTGGATGAATGAATGGATTAAAAAACTGTGGTACATTTACACAATGGAATATTATGCAGCAGAAAGAAAGAAGGAACTCCTACCCTTTGCAACAACATGGATGGAACTGGAGAGTATTATACTTAGTGAAATAAGCCAATCAGTGAAAGACAAGTACCATATGATCTCACCTGTAAATGGAATCTAATGAACAAAATAGAACCACAAATATGGAAACATGGAGATCTTTTTAAAGGGAATATCATAAATATCATTGGTTCTGTGAAAGAAGCTTTACGAAACCATGTTCCTTGTGCCAAATTTGTATAGTGTTTTACACATAAAAATGTAGTAAATCAAAGTATTGGCTATGATGTCAAAAATATCTAGATTAAAAACTCACCACTGTGCATACTAAGTGTGAACTTGGGCAAGATGTTCAGCATCTCTAAATTCTACTGAGAGAGCAGAGTGATTCCCGTAGAGCTGTGTGAGGGCACTGTAGCTTAAGCTGCTGTTAAACGCTGTTTTTGTCATCAGTTCATCATCATTATCCTCTAAATAATATTTGTGGAAGGTTGGATTAGATGTTTGTTCTGGCTCCCATGTGTATTCAAGACTGTCATTATGGAGAACTAGTAATTAAAGTGGTTGCGTCTTTAGTTTTCTACAGATGTTCAACAAATTGGAAACTTGCTTCTATTACATGAAGTAGCAGGACTGTGCAAAAAGTCACAAAATTCCTTGGAGTACTTTGATTATAGTGAAAAGCTATTTGGCTAAAATAGAATTTATATACATTTTACATTATTATTTTCAGCATTGATACACAGAGTGTGATGTTAAATATGTTCATGTAGACATTTCAAAGTTGCATAAACTGACATTACAAGTGCTATTTTTCTGTATATCCATGTTTTACATGGTAATTTTATTAAAATAGCCTCATGAAACATGGTTCCTCAAATTTCTCTGCCATTTCTAATTCCTAAAATGCTTTAACTTTTCATTACTTTTTTTTCAAAAAGGGGAGCAGGGTAAACTGCTTTCTCTTTCAAATCACCCTGACTTCTTGAGACCCCAGCATCCATTGTTCTGAAATCAAGTGCATATTTGATCCTGTATGTATTGGTAGAAATAACAACAAAAACATTGTGTTGTAGTTGCTTGCTTACATGTCAGTTTTCCTAATGTACTCTTATGTTTCTTGAAAACATAAGCATTTTTAAGTGTTTATGTTTCCAGTGAATACTGCATGTTATAGGTGCTCAAAGAGTGCTTGTTATTAATGTTTTTAAATTAAAAAACAATGAATAGTTAAATGGTTGTAAGTCCTTATTTTCTGCAAATACATTGGCTTCCATCCTTGCTTTACTTAAATATATAAATTTAATTATTCATAATTATTTTCCACCACATTGTTTCCCAGATATATAAGCTTAATTTATTTTTTGAATAAAGATAAGCTACATATATATTTTTATCAACTCCTTCATTTTTTTAAATTTATTTTTTTATTATCTGTAGAGGGAGTGAAAGGGAGGGAGGCAGAGAGGGAGAGAAACATCAGTGTATGGTTGCCTTTCACCGGCTTCCAGCTATGGACCTGGCTGGAGACCTGGCTTGCAACCTGGTTATGTGCCCTGGCTGGGAATCGAACCAGCGACTGTTGGGTTCGCAGGCTGGCACCTAGCCACTGAGCCACCAGCCAGGGCTAACTCCTTCCTTTTCTAACTCAAAAAATGGATAGCAAATACAAATTTCTTTTAAATTCCAAATTATGTTGTTATTGTATCTTTATTGAAGGTATACACACATACAAATGATACATGTAAAACTCAATGAAAAAATAACAAATCCCTCTATGAAACCTCTTCCTAGATCAAAAAATAGAAAGGTACCAGTACCATAAAAGCTACCCTCTAAAGGTGCTATGTGCTATTTAATTTTTAAAGTATATTTTATTGAATTATTAAAATGTACATACATATAATATAGATAGAATATATATTGTTATAATTATATATTTGATCATTTATAGGCATGTCTTATATATTAAAGCTCTACAACTCATAGGAATATAGCTCTATACATTTTGACAAAGCTAGAAAATTCTTTTAAATAGCACCCATCTCAAGAAACAAAACATTACCTTTACTTCAGAAGTTCATTTGTGCCCTCTAGCAGTTACCTCCTTCACAAAGTAATCAAGACTCCAGTTAAGAGATTAAAAATCTTTATTTTTGAGACTGTTTTGATTGCCATTACCATAGCTTTGGAATGTAGTTTGAGATCTGGTATTGTGATTCCTTTTACATTGTTTTTCTCAAGATTGCTAAGGCTACTCAGGGTCATTTTTGGTTCCATGTAAAGTTTTGAAGTATTTGTTCTAGGCCTGTGAAATATGTCATTGGTATTTTAATAGAAATAGCACTGAATCTATAAATTGCTTTGGGTAGTTTGGTCATTTCAATTATGTTAATTCTTCACATCCATGAATATGGTATATGCTTCCATTTATTTGTATCTTCCTTAATTTCTTTCTTCAGTGTTCTGTAGTTTTCTGAGTGCAGGTCTTTTACCTCCTTGATTAAGTTTTTTCCTAGGTACTTTATTTTTCTTGGTGCTATAGTAAGTGGGATCTTTTCTAGTTTCTATCTCTGGTGTTTCATTGTTGGTATACAGGAATGCTTTCAATTTTTGAATATTGACTTTGTACTCAATGTTCAGATAGTAGATCAAGTAGTTTTTTGGTGGAGTCTATAGGGTTTCTATGTACACTGTCATGCCATATGCAAATAATAATAATTTTTTTCTATGTTACTGTGTCTGATAATGCTATCTTTCACTTGGAGTGTTAGTTTCCTCACATTCCTTTGTTTTTTTAATTGCTGAAGTTTTCCTTTTTCAGAGATGTCTTTTCTATAGCTGTGGTTTCTGCAGGAGAATGTTCTATTTGCCTTCACTGACTATCTGTGACTTCTACACTAAAATATCACACAAAAGTTACTTCATTGAGGAAGCCATCTACAATGCACATTTTCAACAACTTTGACACGTTGAAAGATTGTACAGAAGAAATTAATTGTTTATTGATTAGATTTATTATCAATATAAAATATATTTGGAATAGATTTTAGTAATATAGGGAATATGGACTTTAATAGAATACCTAATTTGTATATTTGTAATATCTCTCTATATCTATTTATCCATCTACCCATCAATATTGATTTAACTTCTGTGTGTAATGTGGCAGATTTCATTTGTGATATCTCTTAGGAAGGCTTTGCATGGTGATTATAAACAGACCAATAAGTTTAAATGAACTTTGGTTCATCAGTTGTGGTTGGCCAACTCCTATTATTAATTGTTATCTATTTTCTAATCAGTGATCCCTCTCTGGTTAAACTTTATATATACATATCAAGAATTTTAATGAATTACAGGTACATATGTAACTAAATAATATGTTAAGTTTTTTTAGTAACAATAAATTTAATCTGGATATTAAAATGATAAAAATGAAAGTTGTCAATTTTTAAGTAATGCAACTTGTTCCAAAAAACGGAACTGTTGTTTTGCATTGGTATGGCAATTCTAAATCCTGCCCTCAGGCAGCAGCTGAACATTATGCTTTATCAGCCACCAAAAATTGGTTGCACCGCAGGCTAAATTTGTTGGTTGAAGGACAGTAGTGTTAATACTAATGTTCAAAGTGTCAGTCTGAAGAGAAGGCACTAATTGACCTTGTGAGATTAAGCTATAAAAACAATAACTTTAAGTTTGAGAATTAAAATACTTCAGACAGAGCTTCAAATGCTCTTGTTAGAGTGATTAATAGCACAATCATAGAGATCAAGGCTAAGGCCATCCATACCCTGTTTTTTTAATTACTATATATGGATGTGGAAATTGGACAGTGAAGAAAGCTGAGAGGGAAAACAATGAGTCATTTGAAATATGGCTTTTGAGGAAAGGTCAACGAGTACCCTGGACTTCCAGAAAGATGAATAACTGTTCTAGAGTAAATTAAACTTGAAGCACTCCTGGAGGCAAAATGACAAAACTGAAGCTATTCTAGTTTGGGTACATTATGAGAAGGTAGGTTTTTGTGGAAAAGGCAATAATGCTGGGGAAAATAGAAGGCAGTAGAAAAAGAGGAAAACAAGATGTGAGATGGATTGACTCCATAAGGAAGCATGAGTCTAGAGGGCTGTCGGACAGGACATCGTGGACATCTCTCACTCACAGAGTCACCAGGAGGCAGAGCTGACTCACTGGCCCGGAACATGCACAACACAATCCAAAACTGATTTTACCTTAGAGAGACTTGTTTTCAATTAGACTCTAAAATTGAAAAGAGTAAATCTCAAATGCCTTTCTCTCCCATCTTTCTATATATACCGACCCACGTATATATAGGTTCAGATACATTCCCATGTGTCTCTGATGTATGTCTCCTTGAAGATCATGTACCTCATTTTATTGAACTTCACCTTTCCCTCATTGTATGAGAAGAAATTTTTAAGTCATAGAAACTGAATATGGGCTATATTATCCCATAAACTCTAATCAATCATTGATTTCACTCTTTTTTTTTTTTACATTTCTGAATAATCTATTGACAATTAACATTACTAAACTTCCTTTTTTAAGGCAGATTAACATTTCTTTTTTCTCATTTCTAAAATATTGTTTAGAGCATTCAGATAATAAAGGCATAAGAAACTAACACATAGTTCTATTATGTACGTATACCTCCTTTGTTTCACAAAGGTTGTGGAAAAAACATCTGTTTAGGGCTTTAAAATTTCTGATAGTCCATACAAATTATGTCATTAATTATCATAATAATTTCTGAAGTAAATATTGTCATCCTAAAGTAATGGCTAAGAAATTTACTTGGACCTGAAAACCTGAAAAGTTCTACGTTACCTAGCTAGTAAGTACAAAGATGGGGCCTCAATCTGGTTCCTCTGATTTTTAAAGTTTTGCAATGAATAAGTTACATGCAATAAAATATTGAATTCTATACCTTTAGATTAAAAAATATATTTATGTTATTGAACCTGAAACCATACTGTTTAACTCTATTTTTTCATTTTGAATTTTTTATTTGAAAAAATTTTTAAATCCTCACCCAAGGATATGTTTATTGATTTTAGAGGGAAACATCAGGGTGAAAGACAAACATTGATCCATTGCCTCTCATACAGACTGCAACCAGGGACTGAACATGCAACCTAGGTATGTGCTCTGACTGGGACTTGAACCTACAACCTTTTGGTGTATGGAATGATGCTCTAATCAACTGAGTCACCTGGCCAGGGCTTTCATGTTTGTTTTGTCATTACATGTAATTTAGATAATAACAGATACTCAGGGATACCTTAAAAGTCATTTGTTGAAGCTGACAGACACCTCATCAGCCTGAATATCTAACTGGAGAAGTTTTATTTCAGTCCTGTTTGTTTCTCCAGTGTGGTTAAATGAGAAAAAATTAAAATTCTATTTTATATGAGATTTTATATATTTGAATATGCTTCTTTTATATTTAATTAATCCTAAGTAATATAACATCTTAGTCTTAGCCTGCTGGGAGTAAAATTTTTCTCAACAACTTTCAAAAACTTTCAGGCAATATATTCACACCACGTAATCCAAAAATTCTATTTCTAGATATGTAGCAAGCAGAACCTCCAATCATAAATCTGTACACAAAAGCATGTAAATACTCATTGCAGCATTATTTATATCAGAATTAAATTAGAAACATCCTGTACGCTCACGATAAGAAGGGATAAATGCATTTTGATACATAATGAATGAGAAATAATGGCCTACTAAACATAAACTATAGATACAGTTCACAAATATAAAGCTGAATGAAAAAGTCATATGTAAAAAATACATACTGTAGGCTTATATAGAATTCAGTAATGCCATATATTCCAAATTTAAACTCTCTGCCTAACGTTATATTTAGTTTCTACATGCATACTTTCCTAGGATTAGAGAACGCATTGCTTTAGATATTATTTGGAAGCACATACAGTGATACTAAATAAAATTGAATTACCCTATAATAGAATAAAATTATTATCTTTCAACACAAAAGAGGGAAAAATCTAAATTTTGAAGCATCTTAAGATGAACTTTGACAAATAAAAGTTTATTAAATGGAATTGATAATTGGTGAAAGAGCTAGAAACCTTAAAATATGGACTTAGAGGGCTTTAGAGATAGTCTGCTTTGGTAGAGCAATTGGATATTAAGGTTGGCTACTGAAACCTATAGATAGGTGCTCTGATTTTGGTTCAATACAAAATCTGAACTTCCTATCAGCTCTCAAAGATTGAATGGGCTTCCTCCTAAATGAAAAATGTCTCCCAGCCATGGAAGGGTAGAGCAAGGCCGCAATTCAGTTATATAAGCATGGTTATACTAACTTCCAAGATGCTTATTCACCTTGATGTATTGTACAAATAAATAGTCTTTAATGAAAATCCTTCATTTGATTTAAATTTGATTACTATTACTATTTTTAATAGGTTTTTTTTTTTTTTTTTTTTTTTTTTTTGCTCCCTTTTGTTATCACATGAAGGAGTATTTTTACCTTATGGAGTAAACTATAAAAACAAATGTATGTACATCAAAACATAATGTGGTAAATCTTCCCCAGAAACTTCAGTCACATTGATGTCGAGGGTAGTGGACTAGATGGAGTATGTAACCACAGCAGTGCTTATACACAGTTAGGCTTTTGGCCTCTCTTACGTGTTCAGCTCCACATATTTTAAGAGAGCTTAGTGTGGGTGTTCCAATTCAATCTCAGTAGAGTACTATGAATATTATAGTTACTCATCCTGGCCTTCATAATAATACCTGTGTACATGGCCTATTGAAAACCAAATATTTATATCTTTAGGAGGATAAATGAAAAGTCACAGACCTAGAACAGTGACCAACTTGTACTCATGCTGCCAGCACAGGTATGGTTTTTAATATAATCTCAAGCAGAGAAATGCTGTCAGGCCTGGCTTCTCAGTCAGAAGTTGAGAGAGCATATGCACAGTGGCAGACACCAGCAACCAGCCTTTGGCTGCTTGAAAGAGAAGGTCATAGTAAACCTGGGTTTTAAACCAAATGTGCCACATGCCGTCTGGACTTACGCTAAACACATTAACTGTACAAAAGCTAATGCAAGTGCAAGCGCGAGTTAATTCATTACTGGTCAACAGCGTTTGGGCTTGAAAACACAAATTGTTTTGGTGACCAGTCAACAATGTGTTAAAATACATGTTATATTTTAAAAGGAATATTGAAAGTCACAGAAGTAAAAAACAAAAGAGAGAGAAATTTGGTATTTTAGGCTGTCCCTTCTCTATATTAACTGATAATTGATATTTCAAAGACACAGATTGCCTTGAATTGAAATTATGTTTATTTTGAGCAATTAATGAAATTAGCATGAGTGTTTTAAATATATAAATTATAATTAAGAAAGTGAAAATCAATTTTTTATATAATAAAAAATTAGTTTCATGCTCCTGATTGTTCTTCTATAATGAAAACTAGGAGCAGAATCCTTTCCTATTTTACCTAAACAACTGTCTATGTAGATATATACATCTTAAACACAACCATATAACTCTGAAAACTGCCTACATTTCTTACACATCTGTGTCGACTTGTGAAATTTACCCAAGGAAGTAGTGTCTTCTGAAAATGTGTTAATTGCCCTGGCTGGTGGCTCAGTGGATAAGGTGCTGGCCTGTGAACCCAAAGTTCTCTGGTTCGATTCCCAGTCAGGGCATAGAACCAGGTTGCAAGCCAGGTCTCCAGCCAGGTCCATAGCTGGAGGCAGGTGAAAGGCGAGCATACATTGATGTTTCTCTCCCTTTTTGCCTCTATCCCTTCCTCTCTCTCTAAAAATAAATAAAATTAAAAAATAAAAAATAAAAATGTGTTAATTGATCTTTTGAGAGAAAATTGTCTCTGATTGTCCCCCAACAACAAAAGCAGCAGTGATGTTTACCTGCAATGTAAGGTACATGTTAGCAAGCTTATTTTCAATTAGTGAAAGTAAAACTATTTATCATCTACATTTTAAATTCAGAGATGTGAAAAAAGAAAGCCATTTATACTGGCAGAGGCCAACATATGTAAGAAAGTATTTTCTGGCTCTGGTCGGTGGCAGAGTGGATAAGGTGCTGGCCTGTGAACCCAAAGGTTGCTGGTTCGATTCCCCAGCCAGGGCACATAACCAGGTTGCAAGCCAGGTCTCCAGCCAGATCCGTAGCTGGAGGCAGGTGAGGGGCAGTCATACATTGATGTCTCTCCCTCTCTACCTCTCTCCCTACCCTTCTCTTTAAAAATAATGAATAAAATATTTTTAAAAAGTAAGTATTTTCTCATGAAGTAAGAATCTATATTAATTTTTAAGGACAAGGTATGACAGTATTAACAGGTGAATTAAACTTTTATTTCCTTTTCACCAGTATCTACCCTCTATAATTCTATTAAATTGTCAAATTGCTAAGTGTCATTTCAAAAATCAAATGAATAATTTTTATATAAAAATTTGATTTGGGATATGTTTGTTCTACAAATTAAAATGCTCACAATATGAAAAAAAAAAGCAATGACAATGACAGAAAAAAAATGAACTTTATAAAGTTGAGTGTCCTGAACAGTATAGAATTAACATGTGAGAGGAGCCTAATGATGTTATTGGGAGTATTTGTATATGGGAGTTGGTATAAACTACATCCTAAAACACTAATTTCTATATCTGAATATTTTCTTCAGCATCTATTCTTATTAGGTCCAAAGGGAACATACCTCTATCTGATGATGTAGGGGAAGATGATGATAATCATAGGTATTAGCTAATGAATGTATACATTCCCAATGTATGATTATCAAAGGTTATCCACATCAGTTATTTAACACTCATCTTAGTCCTAAGAAAGACTTAAGGCAATGCCTAATGCACAGTAGAGCCATATAAATGTAACTGATTCAATATTATAGGTTATATAATCACCATATTCAAATAAAATAACTATGTCTAAAAGTTTTGTTTAAAATACCTCAGTGAGCTTGGAATCATGGCATACAACTGAGATTTGCCGACTTTAGTATTTTTCTACTTGATTATGCATCCCTATAATTTTGGCTAATGGTTCCTTTTAAAAGCCTACTTCATGCTCCTTTTACTTTAGACCTAATTGAAGGCATGAAAAGAAGATTGAAATAGCATAGAGGATATAATATTTCGGTTTGCTTCAGAATAAATATTGTTTGCAGCTTATTTGACAATTAAATTCATGGTCTTGTGAATTAAGCCCACTGCTATGAGCTTGCATGAACCAGGGGAGAAAATTTCCTGTCAGCAGCATCGATATCTCTGACTCAGTTTTAGAAGACTTTGGGTTTAAATGCTGCTTTGGAGAAATAGCATGAAATATAGGCTCTTTATCAGTGTCACCTTTCTGTTTTTATAAGGAGATGAGAATTTCTCTTATTTTTGCCAAATTCTGCATACAATAAAAAGTTATGTTTCAAATAAGTGCATTATTAATTTTCAAATATAGGATTATTTTTCTGTCCTTAACTTTTCCACAACAAATGCTGCAAAATCTGAAGCAAATATACTACTAAGAAAATGGAAGCTTTATGAAATATTTCATAGCACTGTGATACTATAACTTACTTTGTCAGCACCATCCTTTTATTTCTCATAGAACCTTGCACTTGGGAGAAATAAAATGGTCTGCATCATTAATTTCTGTGCCCAAATAAAGAGTTTCTCAGCAGGCTGAGCATGAGCTATTTAACTTGGGGTGGTGGTGAGACAGTCATTAATTATCCAGAAGTGAATCTTAAGAATGTGAAAATTGCATTTGTGAGGGCACACATCCTCTGAGAGGGGCTAACTAAAAGCTGGACAATGATGTACTGGCACCATCTAGAAGAAAAAAATTTTTGAGTGTTATTTTACACAGCCAGGGATTAGGCCATAAATTAGCCTTTAGGATGATCTTAAAACAAACGTCAGGAGAGGCACACATATAATCCTTTCATCTCCACCTAATGGAAAGCCATGGATGACATTAGCTAGTATATATGAAATTAAATATAAGATTTAAAATACAAAAACAAACAAGCACACTAATCAATTCACCTGGAATTCCTGGGTAGTGCATTCGTAATCCCTTAAAATAATCAAGATGTGTAATACATCATGTTTATCCTTTAATTAATGCTTAGTGTATATTAATTCATTTAATACTCAAAACAAACACTAAAATTCCCATTTAACAACTGAGGGATTTAAAGCAGAGAGAAGTAAAATTACGTATCTGAGCTACAATTTGGACCCAGGCAGTTAGGCTCCAGAACCTAATACATTCATTCTTCATACCGGAGGTGGAAGCATTGTATCAGCCTGCAGCTATAGGACCTTTTGGATCTAAGCTACACCTTACAAATCTTTGTGTTCAGCAAATCATCAGTTCTCAGCAGAGAACATTATGAATCCTTGTGTTCAAATGATAATGCCTAAAAGAGAGTAGTAGGGAGATAATCTACCTTTTGAAAGGCAAGTTAGCTATTTCTAGGGTTCTTTTGATTTTCAATTTTATTTTTGCTTTACTTTGTCTCATAAAAATGGACAGAATTTCTTCGGAAAACTTTTCTAGTTAAAACCCAAAACTCTTCCCATGTTTATAAAGTGCCTTGTCAACTTGCTACTAAATGTTCTTTAATCATTCTTTATTTTAATTTCTCTGACAGAAGCCTTGTAAGGAATAGACAGATGTAATGAATATTTCATAAAGATATGATTTATTAGGACATCTCTGCTTTTGTTTCAAAAATTATCCATCCTTCAAAAAGCAAATACACAAAAACTAAATGCTGGTACAGTAACTAAACCAAAGCCCCTGAAGGCAAACTGGTTTTCCTAATAGCTTCAGGGCCTGTAGACCGTGGGAAAGATGGTCAGTGTTCCATTAGTACTTGAGCTGGCACGTCAGACAGGCCTGTGCTCCCGCGTGTGGCTGTCCGAATCGTCAAGCATGCCTCTGTAAAATTGTTAATGATTTAATTTTTAGGAGGGCCGTATAATTTTATATGAAAATAAAATTGATTGAAAGCTTTGAGTTAAAGAAAATGCTTATAATAGTTCGTTAGGTATCTTACCAATGCTGTCAATTCCTTTCCATTTATTCTCTTGTTACTGGTTACTACTCCACCCTTGGTAATTACATGTATCTGTATCTGTCCTATTTATTTATGAATAGAATTGCTTCTAAATGAACACCTTTTACTTTTACTATAGTATTCATATGATTGCATCGTCTCAGTAATCTATAGTGAATTCAAGTAATGTCACCATTTTTAATGATTTTTTTTTAGAGTACCCAGTAGATGAATGGATTAAAGGGCAACAGAATCATCTAAAGCACTAATGAAGATGAAAAACTAATCTCTTTTATTATTTTTTAATTTTTTATGACTCTGATTTAATATCTGCCTTATTCTAAGGTGGTGGTACAAAAAAAATGTAATATTGAAGGCCAAATTTACAGTTTCCTTTCTGGTGCTTGTAACATTTCCCCTCTTCCCTGTATGAATCAGCATGTATTTATTTCTTACAAATACAACCTAAGGTAGCTAGTTATGTACAGTTAGTTATTTTGTTCTAAGGTAGAGGCCTATATGTGTTACTTTTTAGACAGTCAAAAATATTTTAGGGGGATCCTGAAATTAAACGTTAATGATGTAAAAAATACTGTTTTTGCTTGCTATTTTAATAATTTGACTTTGTCCTTACAATATTATTATTTAAAGGCACATCAAGTAATGTCAGAGTCCCCCTGGGAAAGCATGGAGGCTTGGAGCTCTGCACAGGCTGGGTGAAGCCTGTAAGACCTGACCAGAAAACTGGGAAAGCTGGGTGCATACGTGCCCCAATGTTGTAGCCAGTGGGCCCTCACAGGAATTTGGCCCATAAGAACATTCCACATGATCTTTTGAGCTTGCCCTGTTCTTTTACCTCGCTTGATAGCACTATTGTATCAGCAGTGCAGGTTTTAATTTTGAATTTAAATGAATGCATTCTGACCTGAAGAAGATGTCAGTGTTCCTTCAATTATAATTCTCATTTTCAATAATAATACTCATTTTCCGTAATTAACATTGCTTAGCATTGATTGACAAGCTATATGCCTTCAAGTTTACCACTTTCAATAAAAGATCTGGGAGAATGGAAAACCAGGCTTTTGGCCCAGAGCCAGTAGCTGGCCTTCTCTCCACTAGCACAAGCTGCCTGGGGAACTATTCATTCCATCCGTGGCACCAAGGAATCTCTGTGGGTCAGGGGTCCCGCACAATGTAACATCAATTAAAAATGAGAGAAGTTTTTAAAATTTGGGGATATAAAAAATTATTTGCTATATTTTGCTGGAACAGAATATGCTAAAATCATATGCCCTTTTAGCAACGATTCTCAAACTTTAATGTGCCTGATAATTTTTTAAAATGCAGATTTCTGGGCTTTACCCCTAGATGTTTAACTTCATTAGGTCTGAAACATGGCCCAAGATTTTGCATTCCTAAAAATTGCCGTGTGATACTGGTGCTGCTATGAATGCATTTCAAGCACTGATAAGACTTAAGATCTAAACATCAATTATTCTAAATCCATGAGTAAATAAGTTATTTATTTCCTTAGTCACAGATACTGACATTACATAAGTAACCTGATACTATATGAGGAGAAAAATGAAAAACAAATTAAGAGACTCAGTGCAATCCAATTAGGATTAATACTGTTTATACCTTGAACATCATTGAATAAGGAAAGAAATCAGTTTAAATAGAAAAAAATAAGCACTGCTTTTAATGCATGCTATACTTTAGCCTAAAATAAAATATTAAATCAAGTTGTATTAGGAAATAGATTTATAAAAATAATAAAGGTTTTGTGTTTAGATATTGAAACTGAAATTAGATATTTTAATTGGTTATTTTATATTTCTTGATAAGCTTTTGTAATAAATAAATTTGAACAATAAAGGTATAAGAAGAACAACATTGAAATAAGGAAGACTATTTGGTAGGTAAGATGGGTATAAAAAATGCCAATTAACAAACCCACATTGTAGAGATGGCTCCTCAGATGAAGGGATTCTTCACTTACCATATCTGTTCCATCCATGATCTCTCTGCACAACCTGCCACCACAGTGTGTAGCTAATGTCAATACAATGTAGTTGCAAGAAAGACCATGAGTAACTGTTCATGGATGGCCATCTCATTCTCAGCCACAGCAGGTTTCTAAAAACCTGTTAGTTTCTGACTTAAGGATCACCTACATTTCCAAGAAAGAGCTCTTTAAAGTGTTGATTGTCTAGTTTTGTATAACATCATTTCTACTCCAACCCAATTTTCAACATTTTTTTCACTATCAAATTTAAAAGTTCTGACTTTTTCTTACCCAGGGATATAGCCTTCTGTTATACTAGACAGGAAAATTTTAATATATCAATTTAATTATTCATATATTACTATATGACCTGAGGAAAACAATAATAGTTTGTCACTAATTGAATCGAGTCTAGATTTACTACTATTTTTATTCATTCAGACATTCATTCTATCAACTTAAATTTGATAAATACCCATTTCTTTCCAGTCTCCAGTAAAGGCATTAACTATACATAGATGCATAGGTTGTAGGACAAAGCACTGGTTAACCTCAGTTAATAAATTGTTCCTTAAGACAAAGGTAAGATGACAGTTTTACAGCCTGCTGGATTGTTAGGCAGGGATATGCAACTAATTCCAGACAGCAGGTAATATTCAGAAAAGATTTGGTTAACATTTGAACTGAAGCATTTAACTGCTATTGCAAAACTCTTCAAAGTCCCTTCATTTGCTATTAAGACAAATTATCAGTTCTCTTTTGATATCTTCATTTACACATTATGGTTTTGAGGCTATTTTAAAGTGGAGGGTATAGTGTGGAATATAAGGCTTTGATAGTTTGTCCCACCTTAGCCTCATATGAGGAGAGAGAAAACCAAGGAAATGGGTGAGATGAGCCTTCAAGCGCTAGTTTACTACGATCTTTGTGCTCTGCAAACACTAGTTTAGACTAGCATCCAAATCCTTCCAGATTTCAGACCCTGAAGTGGAATGGAAAAATTGGGTAGAGGCACATTTGGCCCTGAACTCTTGGGCAGTTTGAGGAAAAGATGCCTGTATTGACTTGTTACTGTTTCTTTGCATGTTATTTTTTCCCTTTGCTATTCTTTTTATTTAAGTCCTCACTGTTTATTGATTTTAGAATGGAGGAAAAGGAGGAGGGGGAGGAGAAGAGAGAAATATCCATGTGAGAGAGAAACATTGATCAAACATTGATCAATGCCTCCCATACATACACCAACTGGGGATTGAACCTGCAATTTAAGTATGTGCCCTGACCAGGGATTGAACCTGCTGTCTTTTGGTGTAGGGACAAGGCTCCAGCCAACTGAGACACCCAGCTGGGGCAGTATTATTAATTTGAATAATAAAAAATAAGAAAAATAAACATTTTTTATTTAACTTTTGCTTCTCTTTTCTTTGGTGTTCTTTTTTACTTTACGTTGATCCAAGTTTTTGACCTGTATTGTTTTCCTTCTCTCTGAAGAACTCCTTTTAATACTTATTGCAGGGTAGGTCTACTAAGAACAAATTTCATCAATATTTATTTATTTATTTATTTATTTTAAAGGTGTTTTGTTTTTTTAGATTTTATTTCATTATTTTTAGAAAGAGGGGAAGGGAGAGAGATAGAGAGGGAGAGAATCAATGTATGGTTGCTTTTCACCTGCCTCCAGCCACAGACCTGACTGGAGACCTGGTTTGCAACCTTATTATGTGCCCTGGCTGGGGAATCGAACCTTCTACCTTTGAGTTCGCAGGCCGGTGCCTTATCCATTGGGCTACCAGCCAGGGCTTATCAATAGTTTTTTTAAAAGTCTTTGATTTATCTTCTTTTTGAAGGATAACTTTGCTGGGCACAAAATTTTAGTTTGCCTTTTCCCCCCCTCTAAACACAAAATATTTCACTCCATTCTCTTCTTCTTCACATAGTTTCTGAGGAGAATTGAGATGTCACTCTTACCTTTGTTTGATGTAGTCCCATCTGTTTATTTACTTATTTTTTTTGTTTCTCTTGCCTGTGGAGATATATCAGAAAAAAATAGTACTAAGAGAAATTTTTATATTTTACTGCCTATCTTTTCTTCTAAAATTTTTATAGTTACAGGTCTTATATTTAATTCATTCATTTTGAGTTTATCCTTTTATATGATGTAAAAAGGTAGCCTAGTTTATTTTTTTGCATGTATTTGATCAATTTTCCTCACATTATTTGTTGAATAGACTACTTTTACCCCATTGTATGTTTCTTGCCATATTGTCAAATATTAACTGACCATATAGGCATGGATCTATTTCTTGATTCTATTCTCTTCTGTTTTTATGCCAGTATCATGCTATTTTGATTGCTAAGACATTATATTGTAGTATAGTTGGAAATCAGGCAAGGTGATTCTTCCAACTTTGCTCTTCTTTCTCAAGATGGCTATGGCTATTCAGGTTCTTTTGTGCTTCTGTATAAATTTTTGGATTATTTCTTCTAGTTCTTTGAAATATGCCATTAGTATTTTAAAAGGGATTGTCTTGAATCTGTAAATTGCCTTGGGTACCTATGGACATTTTAACAATGTTAATCTTTCCTATCCATTAGCACAGTATAAGCTTTTGCTTTTATTTATTTGTATTTTACTCAGTTTCTTTCTTCACTGTCTTACTATTTAAAAAAAAAAATTTTAAGATTTTATTTCATTATTTTAGAAAAAGGGGAAGGGAGAGAGGCAGAGAGGGAGAGAGACATCAATGTATGGTTGCCTTTCACCTGCCTCTGTCTTACTATTTTTTGAGTACAGATCTTTAACCTCTTAGGTGAAATGTATTGCTTTATTTCTGTTGGTTTTATTTTTTATTTATTTATTTATTTTTTTGTGTGGGGGGATGCAATTATAAATGGGACTGTTTTCTTAGTTTCCCTTTTTGATAATTCATCATTAGCATATAAAAATACAACTGATTTCTAGATACGTATTTTGTGTCGTGCTACTTTACAGAATTTATTTATTAGTTCTAGAAGTTTTCTTGGTGGAATTTTTTGGTGTCCTCTCTGTATAGTGTCATGTCTTCTTCAAATAAATAGTTTTACTTCTTTTCCAATTAACATCTCTTTTATTTCTTCTTCTTGTGAGGGAGACAACTTTTCTCTTTTTTTCTCTTTTAGTTTTTTTTTTTAAATTTAATTTTATTGTTGTTTTATTACATCCATCCCCTTTTTACTCCCCTTTGTCCCCTTCCCCACCCACCCATTCCCGACTAAAGTCAATCCCACTTGTTGTCCATGTCCATGGTTCTTCCATACTAGTTCCTTAGGGAGACAGCTTTTCAAAGGGAAAAAAGAAGCATTGCTCCTGGAACAAAAGCCAGTGAACAGTTTTTAAAAAGTTGAGGTGGTGAGGATAATACCTAAGTGTGATATCTGAGTATGTGGAGGTGGGGTTTCTGGTGTGTTTGCACAGTGGAACTGCATGCTTTTACATGTGTGGCATGAGCGTGTTAAATCTCCACCCAGGGGTATGTTTTTAGCATTTAAATGAGGGAGGTCACTGAAAGGACAGCCTTTCTTGTTAGCACCTATGTGTGAGTGGAAGGCACAAAATTTAAGCCCATCAAAGTAAATCTTGACATAGCAGTGTCCTTCAGTCTAGCTGCTAATTGGCTATAAAAAGTAAGGATGGCATTTGGGCAGTTAATGGATTCCTGGCTTCCTGCCACCTGGGCCCAGAGACTAGTCTGCCAGTGTCTAAAAGAACTGCTGTAAATAGATATTTAGTGAGGGGGTGGTAAAGTTTAGGGAGAGAAGTCCTCTGTAATCCTCTGATTAAGTGTCAGTCTGCCAGTGAGCCTAAGCCTTTGGACTGTGAACTTTCTAAGTATTTCTTAGTTGTTTTCTACCTCCTTAGGTGAAATAGGATGGCTACAGGGAACTGGAGTTGGCATGTTCCTTCCCTCAGGTGAGTTAGACTCTGGTGTATTGCAAGAGTTTGGGCTCTGGTTAAACACTTTCTCCTGAGAGCAGGCCTTGTTAAGAGTGATAGAGTACTCTGACATATTTCAAATTTGTTTCTTTTTCCTTCCTTCTGACAGGAACAATGGGGGATATTTCTCTGATAAGAGTATTTGCTTGGGGAACCCAGTTAAGGCCCTAGAGGTATATGTTACAATATTTGGCCCTTTGTTAGATTGATTTCCTCAGGAAATTTTTACTCTCAGGCTTGTCTTCACTGAGCTTCCAGCAATTCATCAATTGCTCAGGTACCCTACCCCAGCATTGATTTCTGTGACTGTATTTGGTTTCCACTGCTGAGTCTCTGTTCCCATAGACAATTCATTATTCCTTATGCTTGCTTATTTATCTTTATGTTTGCTTATGTTGGGGGTAGTGGGTTATCCTGGGTCCAAGTATTGTCCCTTGTCTTATAGATCTAAGAATAATTGATGATATTTCCATTTGTTCAGCTTTCACCTATTGTTGGAATGATGTGGCAACGTCCAAGTCCATACATGTAAAAATAGAAACCAGACTCAACAGTTTTATTTTCCTACTAAATGCAGCTTATACATTGGCCTGTTCCATTTCTCAGCTTACTCTGCCTTAAAGAAACTAATTATATGTGGCCAAAAGGACTTAGTTCACGACTTCAACAGTCTGCCTCACAACAATCTGCCTCAATTCCTTAATTATAATTTTAGTTATTTTGGGTGACATAGAGCAGGTTTATATTTTTCAAGTCTTTCTTAATTGTTTTATTATGTTTTCTCTTGTCTTCACTTGCTTCTCACTTCCAAAGTCCGTGCTACGTATTTTAGGATTTTATCATGCCATCATTTCACTTCTGATTGCTAGTTGTAGTAGTTGGCTATTGATACATAACAAAACACTCCCCAAATTACTTAAAGTTGGTTGACCTAGGATAGACTCAATTGAATGGATCTGTTCCCTACTTATACTTCTTGTACTATACAGGTTTTTCTTAGGGTGACAGCAGAGCTTTAGAGATTAAAATCAACATTACATCTATTTTTAAGCCTTTTGTAATTTTGCATTAGCTACCTTCCACTGGCAAATGCAAACAACATGGTAGATCCTAAAGTTCAAATTTGGAGATGTAGTTTCTGCCCACAGAGGTAGGGAATAGGTGAAATAAATATTTCGAAGTAGTTATCTAATTGGCATCAACTTTGTTCCACATGTTCTTAAATAAAAATTCTCTCTCTCATTTAATAAACACACACACAACTACCACTAACCACATGCAAATTGGAAAAGGTGTTCTTTCTTGTGGGCGGACACATTCCTAATGTGCAAATTTTGGTAATTGAAGTGAGCACTAAATTTTAGATTGTTTTATAACCTCACTGATAGTCCCTCATGGATCAAATAAGTTCCACCGACAAATATAGATATCTTATAGGCACACAAATCTTAACAGAAATGACAAGTATATTCTTAACTCAGAGTTTCTAGAGTTAAGACTGGTGGATGTAAATTCCTGCACCAGCTTCTTGTTTTTGCATCTGAATCACCAATAACATATTCCAAATAAGATCTTTCACATTGAGAGAAAATGATCTGTTACTATGGAAACTATCTGCTCTTCCTGAAAAGCTTTCATAGTCTTCCTTCTCCCTCTTTCTCTGCTTGTATTACCCCTTATATTCTTTAACTGCCACTTTATATCTGCCTTTGTTCTGACTTTGATAGAATGCAGATTGATGACCTTCATATTCCTAGTATAATCATTTCTTTGATCTGAAATACTGCTTTCTTTTCCAAGTAAAAAGAGTTTAAGTAATCATTTGTCATTGCCACTACCTCTTTAAGTTTTAGTCAGCAAATTGTCATAATCTAAATAAATCTTTTAGAGGCATTAACAGTTAAGTAAATAATTTCTAGTCATTGTATACAGATTATATGACCATTTCCCCTCTTTATTTAGGACTGTGATAAAGTATTAATCAGAGCCTTGAAGTCAGCCTGAAATCCATGATTTTCCCTAAGGCTTTTGTGAGTGATATAAATACTGCCATAAATTGTGTCAATGGACTTCTTAAAAGATGCAAGATACTCCAAGTAGTAAAACCTAAGATGTTCCAGAGCCAACCTGTGCTGTTCTGGAATATCTGTGGGGCAGAATTCCCTGTTGCCAAGAAGCGTGACTTCTGAGGCAAGAGTTTGTTGAAAAAGGAAAGGGGTTGTTCATTTAAAGGTCGTACAGATTTAGAGGAATGGCAGATATGTGCCATTAAGTCCTGCCCCCTTTGAAAATACCCCAAAACAAATAGCCCTGCCTCCCT
Source organism: Noctilio leporinus (assembly GCA_004026585.1). Lineage (NCBI taxonomy): Eukaryota > Metazoa > Chordata > Mammalia > Chiroptera > Noctilionidae > Noctilio > Noctilio leporinus. Next base: position 124,426 of record PVIW01001393.1, on the reverse strand, counting down.
CTGCCTTGCCAGATCTGCTTCAGAATATGCCAAAGAGAGGTACCATCTTTCAGAAAAACAGGAGCCCGCTGCTTAGGAGCCCGGTCACAGTTCAGCTGCAGACAACTCATGGGTCTGTGCATGCATGACCAGGTGGACACCCACAACTCCACCAGCTTGGTGGCTGTCTATTTCAGGAAGACCTCTAGGCAGGCTTCCTGACCTTGTAGCAGACCCCCATTACTCAGACCGCCCTATTTTAAATGCTCAGCTCAGAACTATCTGCATCATCTAACATTCAGCTCTTCCTGTGGTATATTCATGTCTGCCATTTTTGTCTTTGACCCTCTTTCGGCTGCCACCTTTAGTCAGGGCAAGATTTCCCAGTGATGGACAGGCCTGGGGAGGGCAGCCACCCTCACCCCTCCAGGCAGCTCACAGGTGCTGGCTACGTGGTGCAGCTTCTCACAGTCAAAGTAAACACTTCTGCCGTTTCAGTAGCTCTTCCTTTCAGGAAAGGATGGGCTCTTAATCTGCCTTTGTTATGTAATGTGCCTTAAAAGTGGCACTTTCCACTCTGTGGGCACCCCTCCCAGCCCACTTCCTGCCTGACTGCAGGATTTGGAGGTGATTTCCCCACTTTCAGGGGACTCATACGCTACACCCCTTTACACTACCTTTCTTACAGCATTTAGTGGTGAACCTTTTTGAAATATGAGATTGTACTCTGAATTTGAAGATTATTTTCAGGTAAGAATTAACATGGAGGCCCTGGTTGGTGTGCTTAGTGGATTGAGCACCACCAGCCTGTGAATCTAAGTGTGTTGCTGGTTCGATTCCCAGTCAGGACACATAACCAGGCTGCAAACTGGGTCTCCAGCCAGGTCCCCAAAAGGAGGCAAGTGAAAGGCAACCATACATTGATGTTTTCTCCCTCTCAGCCCTCCTCCCTGCCCCTCTCTCTAAAAATAATGAATAAAATCTTTTAAAAAATAACAAAGTAAAAATAAATAAAAAATAAAATCTTAAAAAAAAAAAAAAAAGAAGAAGAATTAACATGGCCGCAAAAAAGGGCCTCCTACATTTTGTGACAGTATAGATGGACCTGGAGAGTATTATGCTAAGTAAAATAAGCCAGTCAGTGAAAGATGAATACCATATTATTTCACTCATATGTGGAATCTAATGAACAAAACAAACTAAGGCACAACATAAAAACAGAAGCATGGGTACATGGAACAGAGTGAGGTGATTGGATGATGGAAAATGAAGGGATTATCCAAAGAACATATATGCATAACCTAGGGACACAGACAACATTGAGATGATGGCCAGGAGGGAGGTGGGCAAATGGGGGATAAATCATGATATCTGTAATAGTGTAAACAATAAAAATAAAGCAAAAATAGTAAAAATATTAAAATTAAAAAAATAATGCTATAAGAACAGTGAGTGATACTCATAGCTGATAGAGACAATGGAGAAAGTGTCAATAATACATATTTAGATAGAATTGAAATGTGCCTTTTAATTGTATACATTTTTTGGCATGGTGATTTTAGAACACAGCAGAATGGCTCTTGGTAATTGTAATTCATGGTTAATTACAATGTCAGCTGCCATCATGCCCTTCCCTTCAGATTTTAGACTTGTCTGCTTTCTGAATCTCATCAGCCAATTTCTTAAACTAAATCTTGTTCTATGTATATTTTGTTCTGATGTTGTTGTGGTTTTTTTTTTTTACAGAACTACTAAAGAAAAATAAAAAAGATCCTGACCCTTGTTAAATAGGAAGGAAGAGTTTACTTAAAGAGTATTGCAGTAGGGATACTGCATAGAAATTGGGGAGACAGACCAGCCTCAACTCTAAATGCACAAAAACAAGTTGGAATTTATGATAAAGAAGCAGGATTAGAAGGTGATAGAACTCAGTGGATGGAAAATTATTGAGAAAAAACATCAAGGGTAAGAGGGCCTTCTTACTAAACTGACATTAGGATTCTTGCTGAAAACAAGACAGGGTAATTAGATTATAAGGGTGGGGCAGGGAGGGGTTTTACTAATCTGATTTAGTAGAATTCTTGCCAAAATTGGATTAGACCAGCACACCAAAACCCAAGGTTGAGGCCTGGTTGAGAGCTAGGCTCAGAGAAGCTTAACAATGAGTGCCTTGATCAGAAACTTGACTTACACAGTGAGCACTTTTCCCTAAACTATCTTATACTAAAGTGTAATTGCTTTTTAGCCACATTTTCTGGAAGAGCATGAATTATGACATAAAATATGAATCTTAAAGAGTTTGTGAAGATGCACTAATGTTTGAGAATCCTGGGCCTTATACAAATAATTGTCTAAACATAAAAATATTTTAGCATCCATGGAAATTTCCACAATGAGTAGAAATTTATTATCTCTGAAGGTAAATGTAGGATAACTTTATCCATTTTCCAAGCAGAGTATACTTTAAATAAATGGACTGAACTTTCAACTATTATGAAGAATAGTAAGCTGTGTTCTCTTTCTTATTATGCCTAATAATAACACTCTGTATTATTAAATATTTCTTTAAATGGCAGCAGCTGGATTACTGCTATATAAGTGCAATCTCAGCTATATGCATTATTTTGAAATTCCTAGAATTGGAACTGAAAATACGAGCAGATAAAACTTTATTAGCAAGTACACAAAAATGTACTCACTAAAATATAGGCAAATAATTCTAAGGAATAGTTTAATAGCATATATGAAGGTCAGTGCAGTAAGTGCTAAAACTGTAAATACTCATCTTTGCATTACTATCTATAACAATGAACCATTTCTACTATCAAGATGAAAGGGTAATAATAGTGTCAAAGGATTCTATGTAAATGAATCTCAGAGGCATTGTATTGAATAACAGCGGGTAAAGAAATGACTTTCTCACCTGGTAAATGACTTTCTAAAAGGCCACTAGTGTCACTAATTCAATTATTACAAATCTGTACATTTCTTTCCTCTCTGCAAGATACTATGTCTTTTTTGTTGCCGTAATAATAGGGAGATGTTTATAAACTAGTAATGAAGAAAAAATTATGATTGGCTGATATAAGGAAGTGAGAAATAGAATTACAACATTGCAAATTTGCCACCTTCCTTTGATGTGATGGTTATTTCTAAAAGACTGCAAATGACCAAGAGGCTTCAGGTACATATATTATGTTTTATGAGAATACATGAATAGATGAGTTTTCATAATCCGTTACTTCCTGTGCTGTATTTCATATCCCAAATGTTTGCTAAAAAAGGGCAGGTCTTTGTAAGTGATATGAAATAAAGTCACCATCCACAAGTATAAAGGTATAAAGTAGATTACTATGAAAAACTCCATTAAAAAATAAGCTTAAAAATCCATGCACCTTCATCCTAAAAAAGTGAGTACCTTTGATAGGTTAACATACATTATGATCTCCAAATACATATAACTTGCAACATTTCATAGGCTTTATTTTTAATTATGTATTTGATTTTGAGAGTAGTTTATTAAAGCTTGGGAAGGCACAAGGAAGGGTTTAGGACAAAGCAGCAGCATGAGATGGACGAGGCAGCATTGCTGTGGCTCGCTGGCAAGTCAGAGCAAAGGGGGCCTTGGAGGCAGGCCCAGGGGTTGGCGCAGAAGAGCTGCCACTGCCCATTACCTCCTGGGTTGCAAGTCTCATGGGGACCCTTAAAATTTAGGAGGTGCCCACCTGAGAGGGGGAAAGGGGGGAAAGGGAAAGATGCTGGCATGCTCCTGGGCAGGGGAGCATGTCCATAGGCTTTATTTTAACCATGTTTTCCTGTGATACTTTCCCGTGACATAAATGTTATAGATTGCATTTTGTAACCAATTATTGGTTCCCTTGCCTGTAAGAAGCTGAATGGTTCCTTCGAGGTGCTATGGCACTAGGAGAACCTCACTGGGAATGGAGGATATATTCTTGTTCATTGACTTGAGGCTTGATTTGTTTTGTCTGATGGAATTTGATCAGATGTGATACATAGTGGAGGAAAAACTTTAGGGATCGTCTCACAATTGCTATGTCCCTTTTCCTCGGCCAACAGCCCATGGTTGAGGTTGTTCGTTTAGCCTGGATCATACAGTGAAGAGGAATCTGGGACAGAATTGCTGGCAACCCTCCAAGGGCCATGTCCTATACAAGGAAATAAATTCCTCTTTTTTTTTTTTTTTTTTTTTTACTAGATTGCTGATTATTGGGTTATTTGTTACCAGAACATAATTTAGCCACATCTGTTGGCCATATATACTTCAGGAAAAATTCATCCCAAATGAATGTTTTAATACTACATATAAGTAAAATTTACAAAATTAATTTTTATAGTATCACTATTACTACAATCATCCAAATGTATATTATCTTACCAAATTATCTTAATATATTAGGCTCCTGTTACCGCATAGGGTCAAGAAGAAATAGTCTGGCTTTAGGTAAATTCAAGGCAAATAGAGAATATCAGCTTTGAACAATGGGATCACACTGTATAAATGCAGACTTTTATAAACAATATTCTTCATATTTAAATATAATTTTACCAAAAATATCTATCTGTAATAAAGATTACGTATCAGTAGTGAAGATGGCATCATTTCATATGATTATGTAATAATCAAAATTAGAAAAAAATTCTAAATATTAATAATTAATATACCCATTATATATACCAGTATCTACAACTTCATTCTATAAAGTGGTACTGAATTACTGGTCTGATAGCAACTTTCACCTCTCTCGGCCTCCATAGAATTGAAGACAGTTAGGACCTTGCTCTAGACTAGGCTTGAAGGGAATATTGTGGCTATTTTAACCTTTTATCCAGATCATTAAAACCTTCTCCGTGTAAGCCATAAGGCTGTTTGGCATTTTTACCATTTCTGTATTGCTAGTTATGTGTTACCATTCATGTTTTAATTACCTTCAAGAAGGTTTCTTTTGCATTCAGAACTTGGCTAATTGGTGCAAGAGGCCTAATTTTCATTAAACTTATTTATTTCTAGCTTTTGATTTAAATGGAAACGTGTGTCTCTTCCTCTTACTTGAACATTTAGAGGCCATTATAGGGTTATTAGTTAATTTCCACATTGTTGTGTCACAGGAAATAGGGAGGCTAAGGAGAGGGAGAGAGATGGGAGAACCACCATTTGGCAGAGTAGGCAGTGCGTACTCAACATTTATCAATTACTTTGCCATTTTATGTGGGCATGATTCAAGGCACCCCCAAACAATTACAATGATATCATCAAAGATCACTGATCACAGATCACCATAACAAGTATAATAGCAATATAAAGGTCTGATATATTGTGAGAATTACCAAACATAGCATAGACATGAAGTGAGCAAATGCTGTTGGCAATTATTGCCAATAGACTTTTGATGCAAGCTTGCCTCAAACCTTCAATTGGTAAGAAATGCAATATTTGTGAAGCACAATAAAGCAGAGCTCAATAAAATGAGAAATGTCTGAATTGTAAAACTTCCCTTAAGCCTTGTTCTGAAGTTGCCTATCTTAGATTCCTATCACCATCATACAAATTATACAACACCCACTTACTGTATCACAGTTTTGTAGTTTAGGAATCTAAGATGGATGTTCCTGCAGAGTTGCATCTAAACTAAAGGATCTGAGGAAGAACAACTCTTGGAGGTTGTTAGCCCAATTCAGCCCTTTTTTGTTCCAGGGTTGTTGTCCTTATTTTCTTCCTGGCTGTCAGCCAGAGACCCACTTACTCACAAATAGCTTCTTGGTCCTTGCTCACTGGCCCCTGCATCCTGGCTGATGTGCACCTGCATCCTTGCTGATGGGCACCTGCTCATGGGCACCTGCATCCTTGCTGATGGGCACCTGCATCCTTGATGGGCACCTGCTCCTGGGCACCAAGCAATGGCAATTGGAATCCTTCTCATACCTGGAATCTTCTTGATTTTCCTTTCTGCTGCAGAGGCTTCCAAAACCTCTTTATTAACTTTTAGACTGAGGAAGTACTTTGCCATGGATTGAATATGAATAATGGAAAATTCTAGTGTTCGTGGATATGTAGCCATGTAGCCATGGGATTCAACTGTTATGGCAGTGGATATTTTTAAAAAATCTATCCATATGCTGAGTTTGGTCTCAGTATGTCATTCATTAGTCGATAAAGGCAGACAGATTTCATAAGTATATGAATAATGAGCAATCTTGATTAAACTAAATAATACATGCACATGGTTGAATAAACAGAGAAGTGTTAAACTGCTAAAATTCTTCAAAGAAAAGTAGGTATTCTTCTCTGTTCATGTAATTCTGATTTAGGGCTATATCCCAGCTTTGATAATATCTTCAGGAAACTATCACAACACAGATTCATGTTTTTTTTTTTTAAATATCAATATATGTTTATTTGCATACTTTCATTAGTATTTTCATCACTCATCATGGAAAAGTAAAATGGAATATTGTACCCCTTAATTCATTATCATCTCACACAGAATCTACTACATACCTTTATGTTTAAATAAGCCTTGAACAAAATAACTAATTAAAAGAAGATAAACAAAGGAAAAATATTTTCTATGAAAATGATTAGAAGTGTGACAAGAGCTTTATTGAATACCAAAAGGACTTTTAATTTTGGGTTTGGTCTTTTGTTTTAACCAAATCAGTTTCATAAAACAGCTTCTCCACAAGAAGTAATAAATGACCGTGATAATAACTCCTTAGAAGAATGCAGCTGGTATTGCACTCATGCTCACTGACAAAGTTTGTTCCTATGGGTTGACCTGTACAATTCAGATAAGTTTAAAGCATATATCAATGTGACTAATATCACAAGGTCTAAACAAGTGACAGTTACAAATTTGCTAACTATCAGACCTCCATGAAGAGCACAATCCTGATTTATTTTTAATGAGGCAAGTTTTCTTGTACTTTTAGTTTCTTGATTAAAATGAAATTAAGCAAAATCATCTTTACTATTTATTATCATGATAAAATACTTCATGAACACCCACGGTCCAACTGTGCAATCATACATAACAAATGTAGAAAATTGGCTTTCACTTCAAATCTGAATTATTTTCTCCTTCCAACAAATTGGAATTAACAAGTATCCTTCTAAAATATTATATAATTATTGCCATGAATTCTAGAATAAATCTTACAATCTAATAGAGATTAATAACTTGAAAGCTAAAAAGTTGATTTTAGGCAGAAAAGGCACAAAATTATAATCAGTTATTTTTTTAAATGTGATCTTACAACTCATACCTATATAATGATATTTAGGAGTAATTAATGTTATCTTGGAAAATAGTAGGGAGAGGAGGAGGGAAAGTGGAAACAATTGAATTGTGAACAGAATTTTAGAACCTATGTGCACATAGGATAACTAATCTTTCTCTAAAATTTACCTCTGAAATACAACTACATATATACACCAACATATACACATATAGAAGTTATGACAGTCTGTTTCTTGGACCTATATGAATAGGCAGATACAGATATGCATACTCATATATGTTATGAGCAATGTCTAAGTATAAATAAAAGCAGACATGTGTTAAAGACATCTAGATCTAGACTGATGTACTATTTCTGATCCATATTTTTCATTCTGAGGTCCTCATGTTCACATTAGTAAAGTAATAATAATAATATAAACATTTTTCTGTAAAAAGTCATGCCAGCATTAGTGAAAGATAATGCAACTTTCAGTGAACAGCCCACTATGTTGGTAATCTTGTGGGGAAATAGTGAATTTAAAAGAGGCAGTAGCTCTGACTTATGTGGCTCAGATATTGTTCCACAAAGCAAAAATTCACAGATTCGATTCCTGGTCAGGACATGTTCCTGGTTGAGGGGTTGGTCCTGGGTCAGGGCATGTTCAAAAGATAACTGATTAATGTTTCTCTTTTACATCAATGTTTCTGTCTCTCCCTTACTTTCTTTCTAAAAATAAATAAAATCTTAAAAATATTAAAAGGAAGTCATTTTTCTCTCATAAAAAAAGGAGCATTTGGGGGGAATGGGTGGGTGGGTGGGGGGACAGAGGGGAGCAAAAAGGGGATGGATGTAATACAACAACAATAAAATTAAAAAAAAAAAAAAAAAAAAAAGGAGCATGCGTTCCAGAGGTAGGGGGATTTCAAGTGTGTGCATGCAGTGTGGTACGTAGTATAAGTGGATTTTACACTTTAAAACCTTGTATTCGATCCAGTGAGGTATTGAGTTTCATTATCATTAAGCATAATAAAAAAATCAGATTTCTAGAAAAACTACAGGGTTCAAATCTGGCATAAAAGCAATGTTTTTAGGATGCCTAAACTTGTCCCAGTATAGAGGCCAAGGTATAGAAACCATACACAATCAGATCCTGAATAATACAAAGATTATTACAAAAACAGGAATTTGACATCAGTTATTATTTTATGATAAGGTATTTGTGCAACATAATAAAAAATGTAAAGGTACACATGTGCCACTTAAACCTAAGTTTCCACAATGTCATCTACATACACAAGTCATTATATGAAATAGTAAAACCCTGGCTGGTGGCACAGTGGATAAGGCACCAGCCTTTGAACCCAAAGGTCGCTGGTTCGATTCCCAGCCAGGGCACATAACCAGGCTGCAAGCCAGGTCTCCAGCCAGGTCCATAGCTGGAGGCAGGTGAAAGGCAACCATATATTGCTGTCTCTCTCCCTCTCTGCCTCTCTCCCTACCCCTCTCTCTAAAAATAATAAACTCTTTAAAAAAAAGAGAGAATAACTAAGTATATTGTTCATTCTTGAAGGAAAAATAAATTTTTGTGACAATCTGTAGTGTATTTAATCTCACCACATTATATACTGATATTTTAACTGAATAGATAGCTCTCAAGAAAAGATCTCTCACCTAAGATATAATAAATCACCTTGGATTTATATAAAACTAATTTGAAATTTAAGGAAATTTGGTATGGTGGCAAACAAGATTATTTTCCTGTGTATTAAATGTATCTAATAAATTATAAGAAGAATCAAAATCAACAAAAGAGTGACATGTGTCAGCAGTTCAGCACTAACCTTCTCCTAACAAGAATTTTCTTTATAATGAAATCTTTTTCTACCTTTTGTCCTCTCTACTGATCTCTGTTTCTTAAAAGCATTACTTGCATAAAGCCATTTCTAAAATCCTTATTTTTAGTAATGCTTCTGCATCAGAGGTTCTTTAAAATCTTACAACATAAATGGGGTATTATAGTATAGCTATCATCTGAAGAGTAAGGATTTCAGTAAAGTCCAGTATTAGCTCACACGATACACAGCAATTCCATCAATTGTAGCAAACATGCCATTTACAGCTACTACTCCTTTTAAGCTAAATGTATCCTGTTAAATAGGAGCCTCCTTTGTTTTCCTGGTACCTGGAATGGTGTGGGTCATGGAGTTTGGGGAAGAGACCTAAGCCAGGGCTGTGGCAGGCTATGAGAAATAGAAAATCTCTAGGCATTTTGGGAAGGGGTTAGGAAGGAGGAAAAAAGGGAAAAGAAAAATGAAAAAAAAAAAAAAGACTGACAGTTCAGTACTATAATGGATAAAACAAAAAAGAATAATATTTTGTTAATAATTCCCTGTATTGTTGTGTGTATATTAGTTATAATTATATATGTATATATAGTTATTTCCATCCATCCAAGTGATAAATGGCACAGGTAATATTTTAAAACTTCATTTACATTGACATAAATACAACATAGAAATAAATCCACTAATTGTAAAAAATCTCTATACTGAAAACTATAAACTAGTACCAAGAGATATTATATAACTCTCAAATTAATGGAGGTACATTTTGTATTCTTACTCTAAAAGGCAATATTTTACGGTGTTAATTTTACTTAGATGTATAAATTAATGCAATGCCATTTAAAATCTCAGAAAATTCTTTAAGTTTTTCTTTTTCTCTTTCTCTCTGCCCCCTGTCCTTTACTTTTTTCCCTTCCTTTTTTGGTAAAAATTTTGAAGATTCACATAAGCCAGAAATACTATTTTTTAAAAGATTTTTAAAAATTTTATTATTTCTAGAGAGGAGGAAGGGAGAGAGGAAGAGAGGGAGAGAAACATCAATGTATGGTTGCCTTTCACCTGCCTCCAGCAGGGGACCTGGCTGGAGACCTGGCTTGCAACCTGGTTATGTACCCTGGCTGGGAATCGAACCAGTGTCGTTTGTGTTCACAGGCAGGTGCCTTATTCACAGTGCCACCAGCCAGGGCCCAGAAATACTATTTTAAAAGGAACATGAGGGAGCACCTACACAATCAAAAGTTAAATCTTAATATAAAATTGTAATAGTTAAAACTAGGTGTTATTGACAGAATGATTCACAACAGACAAAGACAAAAAACAGCATGGACATAGAACCACACATTCACTTGAAATGACAAAATATGACTGTATATCACTGGGCAAGTGATTATTTTTTAATACATTGTGCTGAGTAAATATGATATCTGTAAAGAAAATATCCACCTTTACAATTACCACTATGTTCAAAAATTAACTTCTGAGAGATTAACTTTCTAGGATAAAAATAGTAGAGTATATTCAGGAACTTGGGATAAATTCTATTTATGTGATAAATAGAAAAGATATTACCTAGAGAATAAAAATGATTAACTGGACTTCATTAAAATGTAGAACTTCAAAAAATAAAAAAGACAAACTAATTACTGGAATGAGCTATTTGCTACACATAAATCTCCTAAAGGCCTTGGAGATAGAAGGGAAAAAACAGCTTCCTAATAATAATGAAAACAAAAAAATTAAAAATAAGGAAAAGTTTTAGAGAGTAACTTCACAATATAGTATATCCAAATGATTAAGAAAAGTATTATCAGGTTCTTAAAATCATTAGTATGAAAGGAATTCAAATTAAACCCATAAGAAGATGATGCTATATCAGTCCCCACACTAAGTAATTGATATAAAAACTAAAAAAGACAGGATATAATTGTTAGTAAGATTACAGACAACAGAAAATCTCATAAATAATTGCCATAAGAGAATTCCAGCATTCACTTTGGAGAACTATTTAATAATCTCTGAAGCTAACATATAGCAATTATAGTTTTAGATACTCAAAGGAAAGGAGTGCACATTTCCACAAAGGATACATAAAAAATGTTATTAGCGGTTTTATACGTGATAGCCAAAAACTATTAAAAAATTCAAATATTCATCTAGTGGAAACTGATAAATTGTGATATATTTATAAAATGGATCTAGCACAGCAATAAAAAATATAGCCCTGGCTGGGTGGATTGGTTGGTTGGAGCATCACCTTGTACACCAAAGATTTATGGGTTCAATTCCTGGTGAGGGCATATACCTAGGCTGCGGCTCCATCTCCAATCAGGGCAACTGATCAATCAATCTCTCTGTCTCCCTTTCTCTATCTCTCTCTGTGTCCCTCTCTCCCTCCCTCCCACCCTTCTTCCATCTCCTTTCCTTTCTCTAAAATCAGTAAATGTACCCTCTGGTGAGGATTTAAGAAATGTGTAGTAGTTGCTTACTAAACCAAGGTAAGCAAAATCTGTCATAGTTTCAATGTCGTCATTGTGTAAAGTTACATATTCCTTCTGTAGTCATGATTATTGTCTTCTTGATGTTCAAATGAAGTCTTGCTTTGGCACTTTTTTCTTTCACTTTTTATCACATGTTTCGAATCATTGCTACTTTCTGCCAGTAGGATGGCGCCATGCGCATATCTTAGACTATTGACATTTTTTCCACTGATTATCATTCCTCCTTCTGAGTCTAGCCCAGTTTTTTATATACATTCTGCATATAGATTAAATGAATGGGGAGGTAACGTGCACCCTTGTTGGATACTTTTTTCAAATGGAAACCATTCTGTCTCTCCATGTTTGTCCTGACAGAGGCTTCCTGTCTACATGTTAAGTGTGAGATTTTTATTAAACATTTGAGGGAAGAGGCCAAGCAGGAGGTTAGATGTGTTAGTCTGAAACTTGGAGGTAAGATCAGGCTGAAGATAATCAGGAGAACCATTAGTTTATTTAAACCCATTGAGCAGTGTGAGATCTACACCAAAGAGTGGATGTACATAGAAATGAGAAACAGCTTTTGATGAATCCCTGGATTCTCAAAAGTGTTGAAAGACAAAAAGCAATTAGAACTGACTCAGAAATTTACTAGAGAAATAGCAATGAAACCAAGAGGGTATGGAACCTGATGGGCTAAGTAAAAATATGGTGTTTATTTTGCTCTTGGATCCCTTCTTTTTCTTGTTTGTTTCTGTCTATCTAATAAGCTATGAGCTTCTTAAAGGAGCTGTGGCTCCTAGAACTTAGTATCCATGATTTGCACTAGGTAGATACTCAATGTATGTTGAAGCAATAAAAAAGCCGATGCCAAATTATAAATAATTCTAGAAGGCTTAGCCTTAATTTTGAATGAAGAACTGAAAATAGTCTGCAAAGTATCTTAAGAGCTTAATGGCCTAAGACACATGATAAAGCTGAATGAAGATGTGCAATTCCAAGGGAAAAGTGTGAAAGAGCGAGGCTGAAACTATAACAGCTCATTTCAAACATCTCACAGCCTTGCCTTTGGCTAAACCTGGGGCTGAGACTGCTAGATTTAGTGGAAAAGAAATATTGAAATTTTGGAATATAAATGACTGCAAGCCTAGATTGTTATAGATTATTGTAGTTTTTCTATATATATTATACCTGCCATGTTGGTTACCTGCCAATATCTTAAAGAGATAACAAAGCCTTCATTTTCTACTTTGACATGTTCAGAATGTATGATAGATTCATGAAGGTTAGTAGGTGATGCTTTCCAATAATATATGCATAGTAGATAAACCTGAGGCTTATAAGTAAGTTTTTTTTCCAGGCAAAATTATGATTAAACTAGATTTAGCCTAAAGCAAAATTTCATTTATGATTTATTGATATCTTTTGGTTGGTTAAATCGCTGCAGGGGAATTATGTTGGAAAACAGTTTGTGTCATCCTAGTGAAACTTAACCCTGTATCCAATATATGACAAGCAGTACTTCCATTTTTCTCTTCTGTATGCCAAAGAGCTGGGATAGGCTCTTGAATATAACTATTGAATATAAATATCTCTTTTACCTTGCAACAATGTTGAGGAAGATAAAGGCTTCAACATAGAGTACAGATATACTGACATGTGAGATTCTAGTTTAAGTAGTAATGTGGCAACATTTAAAATGTTTTGATGCCAAGGAATAACTACAATAAAAGATAATAAAAACTTCTCTTTTGAATGCCTCTTGAAGGGTTAAAATAATAAACAAGGTAATTGTTCACTGTTCTTACAAAATAAAATTGAACAAATCATTATCAGTGAATTATAAAATGCATCAAAATTTTCTATTAGTAAAAATCTTTAGTGTTAAATTAATTAGTGTGTTTTAGTTTAGGTACTTATTATCTTAAAGTGTACATGTACTTGTATAAAGTGAAGTAAAGAATGAATATTTACTACATTTGGATATATATAGTTAGCCATATGCAAACATTTAAATATATAAAGAGCATGTAAGGGTAGAATATAGGCTTTAGGATTAGATCCATATTTCAGTGTAGTATTATCAATTATGAAACCTTGAGCAATTACTATGTTTCTGTTTCCTGATCTGTTTTAAATAGGGATGAGATTACACATCTCTGTTATATGAAAATAGAGTATTGTGAATTAACTAGAATTAACTAAGTATGTAAGGTATCAGACTTCATTTGGGATTGGAAAATGTTAAAAAAAATTTTTTGAACTGAAAATAACTTCATAGTTTTTCTTATAGAACATTTTTCCAAAGGAACTATGTAGAGAAAATCTTGGTCTTTAGGCATCCACAAACTCTTCATGTGTCTCGAAATGAGTAAATAAAGGTCAGTTTGTATTATTAATGAATAATCTTAAATTCAACTGATTTCTTCTGTGAGAGCATATTTTAGACAACAACAGTATAAAGAATTGCCAGATAATAGACAGAATAACCAGTTATATTTGAATTTCAAATATGTAGCAGAGTTCTTCAATATAAGTTTGTCTCACAAAATATCTAGGGCATACTTATCTGAAAAATTATTTCTTGTTTATCTGAAATTCAGATTTAACTGGGTCTCAAGTATGTATATTTGCTAAATCTGGCTGCCTTACTATGAAATTCTCAAATTTTAGAAACAACAAATGTAAGATAGTGCTGTAGAATATCTACAATATTGCAGGCAGTGGGCAAGTCTTGACTTTCGGTTCCCTGTTTTCCTCCTATGAATGGAGTGATGTTCACCTCATTTACCCAAAAGAGTTAGTAATTCAAAAACTATTTTTAGATGCACGTGTCTTGATTGAGGTTAGGGATTTAAAATGCTGTAAAATGTAATTAAAATATTCATTTCAAATATCAGATGTGATTTACTGCCATATAATCCACTGATTTCAAGAGCACCATAAGGTTAATTTTAAATATTGTAACAATTCTTAAAGTAGAAATATGTCATTTTGGAGGTTTCTGCTCTAAGAGTTATGAAGCAAGAGCATTTACTTATGAAAAAATTTAAATTTTTGTATCTTGCTATTGTTAATAAAAAGAATATAATCATTTAACATGGTTTTAAAGTGGCCTTCTGAATTAGATACTTAAAAATATGTAATGTTCTAAAGTATTGAAATTAGAACATAAAGGATAATATCCTACTACAGAAATCAATATTGTGATTGTCAAAACCTTTAAATATAATTTTACATTATGTAAATCAATATAAGAAAAAATGTGAGTTTCAGCAAGATGGCAGAGGAGTAAGTGGAGCTACACCAATCTCCTCCCAGATCACATCTGGAATTACTTTTTTGGAGAAAAACTCAGCTGAAAAGAAGTCCTGTCACCATGGACAGAACAGAAGAGGATGCTTCATCAAAATGTGACTGGTAGGAATCAAGGAAACTTGAGAGGGCTGGCTGGGCCCCCACCGGATGCAGCAGCTGAAGCGATGGAGCCAGGGGCCCCACCTGAGAAGGGTGGATTCTGGTCCCCCAGCTGGGTGGACTCTCTGCAGCATCACTGCAGAGAGTGGAGCAGCATCCAGCTGAGAAGGGCAGAAAGCCGTGGAGTTTGCTGACCTGAGAGAACGCTGGAAACAAGGAACAAGGAACAATGGATCAGCTGGTGGCTGATCCATTGGATTACAGTTGAACCTCTGTCTAGCCCAGCAGGGCCTGAATTTGGTAGCCAGTTTATTGATTTACAACAGAATAGGTCTGTCACCCCAAGCTGCATCTGAGCCTGGTGGTGGCTCACAATAGAATTACAACTAAATCAGTCCTTCCAGCCTAGCAGTTCCTTAGCCTGGCAGCTGATCACAGTCTGATTGGATTACAATGAAACCTAAAAATAGGGAGAAAAAGAAACAGTGCATCACCAAAAGGAAAGGAGGAATCCCCAGAAAGATCACTAAATGAAATAGAGGCAAGCAAACTATCAGATAAGGAATTCAAGATAATGATGATAGAGAAGCCCAATGAGCTCACCCCACTCAAAGAAAACTACAAACAACTCTGGGGGAATTATGAAGAACTTCAGGGAAGCTAATAGGAGCTTACTGAGAACTACACCAGCATGAAATAGGACATAGAAATTATCACTAAGAACCAGAAGGAAATGAAGAACACAATTTCTGAATTGAAGAACACAGTAGAAGGAATCAACAGGAGGCTAGAAGAAGCAGAGGATCAGATCAGCAAGCTGGAGGACAGTGTAGAAAAATATTCCAAGGTAATGCAACAGAATGAAAAATGGCTGAACAAGAATGAAGAGGTTTTCAGAGAGCTACAGGACAATGTGAAACACAACAATATCCATACCATAGAAATACCAGAAGGAAAAGAGAAACAAGGAGTGGAAAACCTGTTCAAAAATATAATGATAGAAACTTCCCTACCATGATGGGTGAAAATGTTACTCAAGTTCAGGAAGCACAGAGAGTCCCATTGAGAATGAATCCAAACAGAACCACTCCAAGACACATCTTAATTAAAATGGAAAATTTCAAAGACAAAGAGAGAATCCTAAAAGCATCAAGAGAGAAATGACAAATAACATATAAGGGGGCTCCAACAAGGTTATCAAATCATCATTCAACAGAAACAATACAAGCCAGGAGGGAATGGCAAAAACTATTCCATGTAATGGTAAACAAAGGCCTGCAACCAAGAATACTCTGCACAGCAAGGCTCTCATTCAAAATGGAGGAAGGAATAAGGGTTTTCCCAGACAAAAGAAGACTTAAAGTATACACCTCTACCAAACCAGCATTGCAAGAAATGCTAAAAGGTCTGCTTTTTAAAAATGAAGAAACAGAGAAAGAGAGAGAGACAAAGGAACACAGGGACAAAGGGGAAAAATGGCAATAAATAAGTATCAATCAATAATAACCTTAAATGTAAATGGATTAAGTACACCAACCAAAAGACATAGGTAGCTGAATGGATAAGAAAACAAGACCCATATATATGCTGTCTTCAAGAGACCCACCTCAGAACAAAAGATTGACAAAAGCTGAAGGGATGGAAAAATATATTTCAAGCAAATGGACATGAAAAAAAGGCTGGAGTAGCAATACTTATTTCAGACAAAATAGATTTTACGATGAAGGCCATAAAAAGAGACAAAGAAGGACATTTCATAATACTTAAGGGAACATCCATCAAGAAGATACAACTGCTAAACATATATGCACCCAACATAGGAGCTCCCAAATATATAAGGAAAATCTTGGAGGACTTCAAGAAGGATATAGACAGCAATACACTAATAGTAGATTTTAATACCCCATTATCAACAATGGACAGATCTTCCAAACAGAAAACACCAAGGATATTGTGGCATTGAGCAACACTCTAGAAGAAATGGATCTAACTGATATATACAGAACCTTTCACCCCAAAGAAGCAAACTACACATTCTTTTCAAATGCACATGGAACATTCTCAAAGATAGACCACATGGTAGGTCATAAGATAAGCCTTAACAAATACAGGAAAATTGAAATCATACCAAGTATCTTTTCAGATCCCAATGGATTGAAACTAGAAACCAACCTCAAGGGAAAAAAACAAAAACCACTCTAACTCATGGAGACTGAATAACAACATGCTTTTAAGTAAAGAATGGGTAAACAATGAGATCAAAGATGAAATCAAAAAGTTTCTGGAAACAAATGACAATGAATACACAACAGCCCAAAACCTATGGGACACAGCAAAGGCAGACCGCAGAGGGAAATTCATAGCAATACAGGCCTACCTAAAAAGGATGGAAGAAGCTTATACAAAAAACCTAACCATAAAGCTGCAAGAACTAGAGGAGCAACAACAAACAAAGCCCAGAGCAAGTAGAAGGAAGGAAATCATCAAGATCAGAGCAGAACTAAATAACTCAGAGATTCAAACTACAATTCAAAGAATCAACAGGTCCAGGAGCTGGTTCTTTGAAAAAATAAACAAAATTGACAGCCTTTAACCAGACCTATCAAGACAAAGAGAGAGAGGACCCAAATAAACAGAGTCAGGAATGACAGATGAGAAATCACAACTGATACTTCAGAAATACAAAGGATTGTAAGAAATTACTACAAACAACTATATGACAAGAACTATGACAACCTGGGTGAAATGGACAAATTTCTGGAAATGTATAATCTACCAAAACTGAGAAGCAGAAATGCTGAATAGACCAATAACCACTAGTGAAATTGAAGAAATAATCAAAAATCTCCCAAAGCACAAGAGCCCTGGACTAGGTGGCTACACAGGTGAATTCTACAAAACATTTAGAGAATGTCCTTCTCAACCTATTTCAAAAATTCCAAGAAGAGGAAAGACTCCCAAACTCTTTCTATGAGGCCAATATTATTCTAATCCCAAAACTAAGTCAAGACACAGCTAAGGAAACTATAGGCCAATATCTCTTATGAGCATAGTTGCTAAGATTCTTAACAAAATATTGGCCAAATGGATCCAATATTTGTATCCAGTAATACATTAAAAATATCATACACCATGATCAAGTGGGTTCCATCCCTGGGATGCAAGGATGATACAACATTTGCAAATCAATAAATGTAATACACCACATCAACAAAATGAAAGACAAAAACCATATGATCATATCATTAGATGCTGAAAAAGCATTTGATAAAATACAGCAACCATTTATGATACCAACAAAATGGGAATAGAGGGAGCATAACTCAATGTCATAAAGGCCATATATGAGAAACCTGAAGCCAACATCATATTCAATGGGTAAAAACTAAAAGCTTTCCCCTAAGATCAGGAACAAAACAAGGCTGTTCACTTCTCTCCACTTCTGTTCAACATCATTTGGGAAGTTCTAGCCATAGCTATCAGATAAGAAAAAAGAATCAAAGGTATCCAAATTGGAAAGGAGGAAAGTCAAACTGTAATTTTTTGCAGATGACATGATAGTGTACATACAAAACTCAATAGACTCCACCAAAAACTTGACATAATAAGCAAATCTAGCAAAATAGCTGGGTATAAAGTCAATGTTCAGAAATCAAAAGCATTTTTGTATACCAATAATGAAACATCAGAGATAGAAGCTAGAAAGCAAATTCCATTTACCATAGCAACAAGAAAAATAAAGTACTTAGGAATAAACTTAACCAAGGAAGTAAAAGACCTGTACTCAGAAAACTACAGAACACTGAAGAAAGAAATAAAGGAAGATATAAACAAATGGAAGCATATACCATGTTCATGGATGGGAAGAATGAACATCATTAAAATGTCCATACTACCCAAAGCAATCTATAGATGCAGCGCAATTCCAATTAAAATACCAATGATGTACTTCACAGATATAGAAAAAAATACTTCAAAAATGTATAGGGAGTCAAAAATACCCACGAATAGCCACAGAAATCTTGAGAAAGAACAAGGTAAGAGGAATATCAATATCAGACATCAAACTATACTACAAAGCTACTGTCATCAAAACAGTCTGATACTGGCATAAGAATAGGTATAGAGATCAATGGAACAGAATAGAGAGCCCAGAAATTAACCCAGGACTCTACAGTCAATTAATATTCAACAAAGGGAGAAGAAACATAAAAATGGAGTAAAAAACAGTCTCTTCAACAAGTGGTGTTTGGAGAACTGGACAGGGACATGCAAAAACATAAAATTAGACCACCAACTTACAACATACACCAGAATAAACTCAAACTGGATAAAGGACTTTAACATAAGCAGTGGAGGAAAATATAGGCAGTAAAATTTTAGATATCCTATGTAGAAATATGTTTACTGATACTTCTCCAAGGGCAAAGGAAATGAAAGAACAAATCAACAAATGGGACTATATCAAATTGAAAAGTTTCTGTTTAGCTAAAGAAAACATCAGCAAAATTAGAAGGGAACCAACTGTATGGGAAAACATATTTGTCAATGATAACTCAGACAAAGGCTTGATCTCCAAAATATATAAAGAACTAATGGGACTCAACATCAGGGAGACAGAGAGCCCAATTAAAAAATGGACAAAGGACCTGAACAGACAACTCTCTGAGAAAGAAAATGAAGGACCCAGAGGCATATGAAAGAATGCTCAACATCGCTAGCCATCAGAAAGATGCAAATTAAAACCACAATGAGATACCACCTCGCACTTGTCAGAATAGAAATCATCAACAAATCAACAAACAACAAGTGTTGGTGAAGATGTGGGGAAAAGGGAACCCTGGTGCACTGTCCATGGGAACACAGATTGGTGCAGCCACTATGGAAAACAGTATGGAGTTTCCTTAAAAAACTAAAAATGGAACTGCCTTTTGATCCAGCAATTCTACTACGAGGACTATACCCAAAGAACCCTGAAACACCAATTCATAAGAATCTATGTACCCCTATGTTCGTAGCAACTCTATTTACAATAGCCAAGTGCTGGAAATAGCCTAAGTGCTCATCAGTGGATGATTGGATCAAAAAACTTTGGTACATTTACACAATGGAATTCTATATAGCAGAAAGAAAGAAGGAACTCCTACTCCTTGCAACAACATGGGTGGAAGTGGAAAATATTATGTTTAGTGAAATAAGCCAGTCAGTGAAAGACAAATATCATATGATCTCATCCATTACAGGACAATAATGAACAAAACAAACAAACAAAACAGAACCAGATACATGAATACAATGACTAGACCTTCAGTGGGCAGAAGGCAGGGAGGAGAGGGGGGAGGAGGCAAAGAAGGGGAGCGGTTTAGTCAAGGAACTAACATGGAAGAACATGGACATGGACAACAAGTGGGATTAACTTTGGTGGGGAGTGGATGGGTGGTGAAGGGGACAGAGGGGAGGAAAAAGGGGATGGATGTAATACAACAACAATTAAATTAAATTAAAAAATAGAACTAAAAAAAATGAAATACTTGAATTTTGACCTTTTTAACAGTATTTAAAGAAATTTAGGAAGACCTGAAAATAGAAAGATATTCATTTTTTTTTTCATGGACTGGAAGACTTAATATTATTATGATGGCAACGTGCCCCAATTTAATCTATAGATCAATATAATATTGAATCAAAACAATATTGAAAAAGAAAACAAAATTGAGGACTCATCCTTTGTGATTTCAAATATTTTACAAAGCTACCATTAATCAAGGCAGTGAAGTACCTACAGAAAGACATAGAGCAATGAAAAATAATGGAGTTTTCAGAATATTTATAACTAAATGATCTTAAATAAGGAGTCAAGGCAAATCAATGAAGGAAAAAAAATTCTCTTCCAAAAATAATGCTGGGACAACTGGGTATTTACATGCAAAAGAATGAAATCAGATTCCCACCTCACATCATATGTGAAATATAAATCAAACTTAATTCCAGACCCATATTTAATGTCTAAAACTATAAAAATCTTAAAGAACAGGAGTAAATCTGTGAAAAATTTTATTAGGCAATGGATTCTTGGGTATGATACCAAAGAGAAAAATAGCAGAGGAAAAAATTAGATAAATTGAACTTCATCAAACTTAAAAATCTGTGAGCTTTAAAAGATAGTGCCAAGAAGTAAAAATTCAATCAATAGAATGGAAGACAATATTTACAAATAGGTAGCTATTAAGTTAGATCCATGATATATTAAAAAGTTCTATTTTTGGACTTGGCTGGTGTGGCTCAGTGGATAGGCACTGGCCTGCAAACCCAAAGGTTGATGGTTCAAATTTCCCAGTCAGGATACTTAATTAGGTTGCAAGCCAGGTCTTTAGCCAGGTCCATAGCTGGAAGAAGGTGAAAGGCAACCACAGATAGATGCTTCTTTCCCTTTCTTCCTCCCTCCTTGCTCTTCTCTCTGAAAATAATAAATAAAATCTTTTTTAAAAAGTTCCATTTCTGAACACTAAAAATTGGATAAAGATTTTGGCAGGTATTCCTCCAAAGAAGATATACAATAAGACAATAAGTGGTGACTGTCATCATAAAAACAAATTTGGACAACAATGAGTATTGGCAAGGAGATGAAGACATTGCTACCCTCATAAATAATTGGTGGGAATGTATTATGTTCAGCCACTTTGGAAAACAGTTTGGCAGTTCCTCAAAAAGTTATATATAGAGTTACCTTAAAACACAGCAATTGCTCTTCTAGGAATATACACAAGAGATCTAAAAACATATGTCCATACAAAATGCTGTACGCAAATATTCACAACATATGCACCCCTATGTTCACAGAGGTGTTATTTACAATAGTCAAGATCTACAAACAACCCATGTACCCATGAGTAGCTGAGCCAATAAAAGACCCATGGAACATTTACACAATGGAATACTATGTGGCTGTAAAAATGAAAATTTTACCTTTGTAGATAGCATGGATGGACCTGGAAATTATTATGCTAAGTGAAATAAGCCATCCAGAGAAAGACAAATACCATATGGTCTCACTTATATATGGAATCTAATGAACAAACTAAACCGATGAACAAAATAAAAACAGAGGTGTGCACATGAATCAGACTGACAGCTCTCGGGGGGCTGGATGAAAGAAGGTGAGGGGAATCGCCAAAAGACATGTATACAAACTCTTAGTCACAGATAACAGTGTGGTGATGACCAGAAGGAAAAGGGGTGAGGGCTGGGGGCTGGGTGGAGGTAGGTAGCAGGGGATAAAATGGGGATATCTGTAAAAGTGTCAACACTTAAAATTAGAAAGAAATAATAGCCAAAAAGTGGGAAAACCTCAAATTTCTATTAGTGAACATATTTTTAATGCAGTATATCTCTGTGATGGACTATTATTTAGCTAAAAAGGAAATGTAGAACCTAGTATAAAGGAACCATGGACATGGACAACAGGTGGGATTGACTTTGGGGGGAAAGGGTGGGTGGGGAGGGGGACAGAGGGGAGCAAAAAGGGGATAGATGTAATACAACAACAATAAAGTTAAAATAAATAAATAAATAAATAAATAAAAAGGAAATGTAGTAATAATATGTGATACACAAATAAACCTTCAAGACATGCTAAGTGAAAAAAAGCCAACACAAAGCCCACGTATTATATGATCCCATTGATATCATATCTAGAATAGGAAAATCAATAGACAAAAATAGATTAATGATATCAAGGGTTGGGTGGGTAATGAAATGTTTTAAGAATAGATAGTGGTGATAGTTGCACATTTCTGTGAGTATACTAAAAACCACTGAATCGTATATTTTAAAGGGGTGCCTTTTTTTTTTTTTTTTTAAGGGTTATAGCCTTTTTTAAAAAAAATATTTTATTTCATTATTTTTAGAAAGAGGGGAAGGGAAAGAGGCAAAGAGGGAGAGAGACATCTGTGTATGGTTGTGTTTCACCTGCCTCCAGTCACAGACCTGGCTGGAGACCTGGTTTGCAACCTGGTTATGTGCCCTGACTGGGGAATTGAAGGTCGCAGGCCGGCACCTTATCCACTGTGCTACCAGCCAGGGCTTGGGGTGCCTTTTATGGATGCGCATTTTCCCAAACCTCATAAAAATAGAAAAAAATTATTTTGGAAATGAGAGTTGTTGAGTTAGTTGACTAGCCAATTTAAATTTTAAAGAAATGCTGACCTACCTTATAATTAATACAGACATATAGAAGTTCACCTGAGAATTTAGAAGTCAGTACATCTATGAAATGCTTGCACAACAGGACACTGGATCAAACTAAATTATGCTGCCTAACCAGGCTGTTGGGATGGAGCTAGCTTCAGATTACCTTTCCACCATTGGCTGGCCATGTTTTCTTCTCATAACATTAGATATCACTCCTTTAACTGCTGGTCTCTTACAGGAATATCTGAATTCTAGAAGAGAATGATAGAAAAGTGAAGTTAATAATCTATTTGTATATGTTTAACTAAAATTAAAAATTAAGATTTAATAATATTTAATATGTAGGTGCTATGGACTGAATGCTTGTGTCATTCCTATGTTGAAGATCTATCTAAATCCCAATGTGATGGCATTTGGAGGTGGGGGCTTTCAGAGAATTAGGTCATGACATTGGAGTCCTCATAGATACTTAAAAGAGATGGTATCTCTGTCCTTCATAGAAGGTTTCAACAAGTAGGAGTCCATCTCCATGAGGAAGAAAGCCCTCACTGGGAACTGAATTGACCAGTGCCTTAATCTTGGACTTCTTCACCTCCAGAATTGGAAAAAATGAATGTCTGTTGTTTAAGCCACTCATTCAGTTTATGATTTAGCGACCTGAACTAACTAAGGCATGAGCCAATGCTAGCATGCTTATTAAACTAAGAAAGCCTGTGGATATGTAAATATCTAAGTGATATTTTTCTAAAGAAGTGGATCTTACAGTCACATTCTGAGTTTTTATTTTGCTCTAAAGGTTATCTGATGTAATGTTATACAAAGACATATTAAACTAATGAATTAATTACCTAACTTTATACACACACACACACACATATACACATTTATTTATTTATTTATTTTAAAGATTTTATTCATTATTTCTAGAGAGAAGGGCAGAGGCGGAGGAAGAAAGGTAGAGATATATCAATGTATGGTTGTCTTTCACCTGCCTCCAGCTAAGGACCTGGCTGGAAACCTGGCTTGCAACCTGGTTATGTACCCTGACTGGGAATTGAACCAGCAACCTTTGGGTTCACAGGTCGGCACCTATCCATTGAGCCGTACCAGCCAGGAACATTACCTAACTTTTTAACTAAAGATGACCAAATAGAAACAGCATAAAGTATCTCTGCACAAAATGTGGATTAGAGAAAATATCAACAAGGCAATTGAAAGGAGACAGCAAGAAAAGCAAGCTGGACACTGTTATCTTTAGAAAGAGCTGTTAACTAACATTATAAAGTATAAATGATGAAATTACAACATAACATTAAAACACATAAAACATAAAACTGTTCTAAGTGTAACATCTTAACAAAAGAGATTATAAATTATTTTTTAAAGAATAACCATCACATTATAAAGAATATATTTGAGAAGTATTTTGGAAATATCTCCATTATTATATGTTAGTATAACACAAGGAGATATAAGGATCTCATCATTATAGAAAGTCTAAAATTGGAGATTTAAAAGACAGAAAATATTTTCTAAATTAAAAAAAATATATTCTAAACAAGGAGATCATGCCAGTCTTACATTACATTTTTAAGTGTAAAATATAACACTTTCCTGTTAGTTTTTAAAAACCACAGATTTACATTGGGGGAAATTGACATTCACTAGCCAATTTTCAACAATGAAAAAATGTGTAATTGGTTGACATTATTGAAACTATTGGAAAAAATGAGCATCACAAATACTCATAGAGAACAATGTCCTTTTGCATGAGCACATCTTTGAGGAAAGCATTGTTTTCATTCATTATAAACTTAAAACAAGTCTAAAATAGTAAATTTAGACTCAGACCTTTTAATCACTTTTGAATGAAGAGTTGAAAAAGGGAAACAAAATCAATAATTTACTGTCATTATAAATAATTCTAAGGATAGATACGATCCTTGTTTCATAGAGGGAAATCTAAGCTTTAGATCCGCTGAATAACTTTCCCAAGGGGACACAGTGATGGTTCCCGGATTCAAACCCATGCTGCCTGACTTCCAGCCAGCCTTGCTGCACTTCCCTTGGGAGTTACGTTTTCCCCTTTGAATAGAACATATTTTACTCCATTAAGTTGGGTAGAATTATTTTTTCTATTTTTGTAATCCATCCTATAAGAATTCTTGTCTCCTTGACTTCAAGCTTAGGCAGATGGCATGCTTTTGTCAATGAGGGGAGCCTAAAACAGCATTGTCCCATGAGAGCAGATACCTTAATGATTATGTGGCTCCCTTTGCCTCTCTGTACACCTCCCTCCAGTCCAGTGTGTCCTTTGCCTTTTCAGTCTGAGATTAAACTCAACTAAGTGTTGCAGAAAATTATTTGTTTTTAGCTACCTGAGAAGACATATGGATTGTGATGGATTCTATTAGAACAATAGCCAATGAAAAGCTCTCATGTCCTATAAGCAGGAAATAACTTTGTTTTATACACCAATGAGATAATGCTTCTCTTTTTTTATACTACTGCAAAGGATGAAAAAGTATATTCCATTTAACTCCATTAAGTGTCCAGCAAGCCTTTAAATAAATACATACAGAAAGAGACCTACTCTCTATTATGCTTAGATGGGACTGATTCTGCCTTTACAAGTGAAGAATATGATATTACAATTATACCATGATAGGGAGGAATTTTTTAAATGATTAAATGTTTACTGGAACTGTGTTTCAGTACACTGCCATAAAACAAGTTAGATGAAATATCACTGTAGAGAATAAGTATAGTATTTATGTTTTCTCTTTTAGAGTATGTAGCAAGATTTGTCGTAAGGAATATCTATTCTTCCCTGCAACCCTCAGAAATTGAGTGAGCCAGGGGTGCAACCAGATCTTTTATGTATGCCCGTTGTGTTTAGGATGACAAAGACAATAGTGATAGTCAAACAATATTCAGGGAAAGCATTTTCCATGAAACATCCTGTAGTTGAAATTTACTTACTCAATGATTGTGGTCGATCAACAAAAACTGCTTATACAGATATCACTGGCCCACTAACAGAATTATTTACCCAAAATGTAATTTTACATGATATTGTCCGTTGATATTATGTGCCATTATAAGAAAAAATACAGTCTCATGAAATTCATTCTACCTGTACTTCTTTTAAGAACAATTTGAGGTTGTTGTTTAGTACACAGCAGAGTAATTTCTGTTTGCACATCATACAAAAAACATATTTCTCATTAGCAAATGGTTTGTTTTGATCTCATCTTTGCAGTAAATTTATCTAACCAGATTCATTTTGTCTCTTTGAAGATAAAAGTCTTAAAGCTAAATTTGGCGTTGATTTTTTAGCTATATTTGCCCCATACTTCTATGTCATTCCATTCTTATTTGTTACTTGTTTCTCTTATTTTAATTTTATTTATCATGTTATGTTTTACATATTGTATGTCCTTTAAAAGCTTTCTGCAACAAATTATAGTACCAGTATAGAAATATGTATTTTTATAACTCTGACATGAATCCACCTTTAGTTACTTTCCCAAAACACTAAAATGATGAAACAATGTATCTTCGGTTTCTTCATGTAAAATCAGGATTACAATTTATGTACTATTGAAGGTTTTTAAAGCTCAAACACTACATCTGCATAAACTCTTCTTTGTAAGCAGAGCCAGCAATTACCTAGTCCTTTCCATCCACATCCACTAACTACATGACCTAATATAAGGAATAAGCCTTCCTTGTACAACATCTTCCTCACCTGGTTCTCAATAAAACCATGTTTCTCATACTTTCACGTGCACATTAATCACCTGAAGATCTTGTTAAAATGCAGTTTCTTATTGAGCAGTTATGGGGGTAGGGGGTCTGAGATTCTGCATTTCTCAGGCAGCAGTGCTTGCTGTCACTGCCTGTCTGCAAATCACGTGTGAAGGGGATTAGACCCAACTAAATGTTGTGGAAAATAATTTGTTTTTAGCTACCTGAGCAAAAAGAATTTTAAAGATGCTCTCAAAATGGAAACTATATATATATATATATATATATATATATATATATATATATATATACATATATCAGGTACCCATCAGCGCATTTGTAGTCTGATATTCCAAAAACAATTTTTAAAACTCCAAAACACTACATGTAATTGACTAGTGACCTGAAATTACCCTATTTTGAATAAAAATATAGTATACTTCATAAAACCAAAATAATATGCAGCAGAGGAACCTAGAGAATTAATAAATGAGTAAATGTTCCTCACCTTGAGAAAAAAGGAACAACGAAAAGAAGTTGCTAGCTCTGCAGTCAGAGTTTGAGTTACTGAATTTCAGTATATTATAAAAAAAGTTCTGGAATTTAGGTTGTGTGGTTAGCTTAAAGAAGACATGATTGTTTATGGATTTTGTTTTGGTTTAAACAAATCTGTTGGCATTCTGCAAAGAGAAACAAAGACAAATGGTTTAAACAGACCTCCGCTCTGTGTTTCAGTACACTGCCATAAAACAAGTTAGATGAAATTAAGCATGCAGCAAGATGGAAAAATTTTGCTGGCGTTATCACAAGTGCTTACCATAAATATATTACAGTACGTGCAAAAGACTGCAAGGAAAACTACTGCTATCAAACTGTGAATTGATTTCATCCGTACTTTCATACTGGCTGCTTTTGTTTGTTTATTCTGGTTTGCTTTGTGTTGTGTGATTATCATTCACAACTGAAATATGCAGACAAACACATCATTAATTCTCTTCGTTATTTGCAAAGCATTAATGAGGAATTATGTAAACACTGATGTTTTTAATGAAGACAGTTTTCCTTTTAGTGAATTTACTGGGGCTATTGGGATTGGAGTGTTTCAGGTTATTAAAAATAAATCTATGGAAAAATACATCTGCCTTGACACTAGATTGTGATCTTCTTAGGGGATTTTTATTTTATTCATCTTTGGAACCTCAGAGCCTAGCAAAACAATTGGTAAATAAGTATTGGTTAAGTCTTCGCTTCTTCACGGTATATCATACTATTAAAAACATCTTTTTTGTTTGTTTGGGGTTTTTTTTGGCCAACTTTTAAAATTAATCTAAGAAATAATTTTGTTCACAATAGCAACTATGATAAAAACCCCAACAATTTTCTTTCTTTCTTTCTTTTTAAGATTTTATTCATTATTTTTAGAGAGAAAGGCAGGGAGGGAGGAAGAAAGGGAGAGAGACCTCAATGTTATGGTTGCCTTTCACCTGCTTCTAGCTAAGGACCTGGCTGGAGACCTGGCTTGCAACCTGCCAACAATTTTCTTAAAGGCAACTATACCACCCCCAATCAGTCAGATGTTCCCCTGCCCAGTTCCAGAGCAAGAGTCCTGAGAGAGACAGTTCCACAGAGAAAGGACAGGTCGTTGGCTCAGGGGTGTCACTATTACTTCAGGCAGGCAGCAGGTAAGGTTAGTAAAACTCAACTCAGAACAGCCAGTTCTCTCCAGCATGCCCTCCATAGCCCAGTCATCTCACTGTTTATTCCAAAAGCCTAATTTCATGGGGTTTCTCTGGGGGGGTGGGGGTGGGGGTGGATTTGAGGAATAGGAGAGCCAGAAGGTCCTACACAGATCTCTTTTATTTCAACAAATTGTGTTTTCTTTTGAGAAGGGAAGACAAAAAAGGAGAAAATGATAAAAGGTGGAGAAGAACCCTTTAACGTCATTGCCAAGAACATCCGTTGGTAACTCCTATGTCTCAACACTTAGGGTATGAACAAAGCTCAGCTGAAGTTTGAGTCAGAAGGGTCCCCTGAGGAAGATGAGCTGCAGCTGCTGTCCTCAGTCTTCATCTTCATCCCCACTGCTGGAGCCTGAGGGACTACTGCCTTCTGCCTTTTCCCCCTCTTCTTTATTTTCTTCTGATCTCTGAGGGGGCATGAGAATGGCTCCCAGTAGTCTCCGAGGATTCTGTCTCTGGAGCCTGCAGCTCCTGCTCCTGCTCCAGCCCTTCTTGCAGAGTCCTGGCTGATGGATAGAGCACATCTGTCCTTATGACCTTGGAATCTGGGCCTTCATTCATGTTCATGTTCTTGCGATTAGTATAGGTTCTCTGCGTAAGCAGCATATTCTTCAGGAGACAGAGTCCTGAGCCAGCGATCCAGGTCCACACTGTACTGTTTCTGCTGCTCCTAGGCCCGCTTCCTGTGACACTGACACTGTCTCCAGCTCTGCAGGATGTGTCGGCCAGTCTCCACTGTGCGCGCCCCTGGGGGCAGGCCCGGCAGCCACCTGCCCTGCTCCACCACAAATCCTGCTGGAAACTGGTGGTGTTCTTTCACTGGGAGCTTCTGGGGCTCTCCATGGCATTTTCTTTCCTTCAGAAAAATAGTTTTCTGAGGGAGATTTCAGCTTTTCACAGTTCTCTGACACTTCTTTTGGGCTTTGGTTGGGCTCCTTTGGGGGTTCTGGACTAGATCAGGATGGTCCTTCCAAAATTGAGCCACTTTCTGCTCACCTCCTGTTTCTCCTTGTGGAAATCTTAAATATACAATATTTCAGCTTCATCAGCTCTGGGAGTTCCTTGTATTTCTGAGACAAGACCTTGGTCAGCCCCAGGTTGTCCAGCTCCAGGTGCTCATGGGAGCATTGGAGCCTCTTCTCCATGAAGAAGCTCAGGTAAGCAGTCCCGGGCTTCTTGGGCAGGTCAGGAAGTTTCTTGGGTGCTTCTGCATTTGTAGGCATTTTAAAGATGTTCTTTAGCTTCCAGGACTCATTTGTTGAAAGTATGCCACTTTCTTACCTTAAGAGAAATCTCTAATCATTTGAATTTGTACATTTCTTCAGAAAAATCTTTAAAAGCTACTTTTTCCCGGTCCATCTGTAACTGGGTTGTTTGGAATCTGAGGTTGTCATTGGGTGGAAGGTAATTCTCTATATGCTCCAGTAGCTTTATACTGTCTTCTTCATGCCAATTGGCTTGGCTGTTCTGCAATGCCATCTGTAGGACTTTGAGTCACTTATTTGGTCCCAGCAGTTCAGATACCTCAGCAAGATCTCAAACTTCTTCACACTCAACACTCAGCTGATGAATTATTTCTGGACATCTGGCAGGGTGTATGAGTCTCCTTCTGTCTATCTGAGAGAGAGAAAGAGAGAGAGAGAGAGAGAGAGAGAGAGAGAGAGAGAGAGAGAGAGAGAGAGACCAAGTGTCTGTCTGCCTGCCAGTCCAGAGAGAGAGAGCCTATTAAAAAAACCTGAAGTCTCATTAGTGCTATATGAAACTCATTATCTGTTATTTAATATAGCATCTAAGCCTAATTTTAGGAAAATATAACTGATATAAGAAGTAAGGACAAAAATACATTGCCATATAATTATTTTATATTCTAGAAATGAGTTGTAAGATCAATGGAAAAGTCTACTTTTTAGTTCTCTTTTTAATTTCACAAATATTATTTGGCTTATAACACATATTTCATTTTCATGATGCTTAGGGTTTCTATTCTGGCCTTTTATTTAATCACCATAAGGCTTATAGGTCCAGAAGTTTAGACTCTTCCTATAGTTATACACCCAACAATTTTGTCTCCTTCTCAACTTGATCAATCTATTTTTTTTTTTCACTCTTGATAATTAAATTTTGGTCACATAAGTACAACATCTGTGTAGTTGTGCAATTGACTTTAAAATTGCCTATTTGTGCCAATTAATGTACTAATGAATAAGACCCAAGTCACCTCTTATAATCTTCATAATCTAGTAAGTGCTATCAGACCTTTCATCATTTTCTGAAATGAGTCTCATTTCATGATTCAATCAATTTTTTGTTTTATTAATATTTTAGCTTCCTTTGTATATGCATTCTAACAATTCTATTGATATTATACCTTAACTCACATTGGCCCTCAATATTTATTAAGTACTTCAACATTAAGCTCAAACTCAGCAGAAAGCAAGTGGGTAAGCAAGCAGGTCTCTTCCTGGGCTATAGAATTAGATTCACCCAGGGAGCTCTTAAAAATATTTACACAGGGCAAACTTAACAAGAATGCCCATAATATGTATAAGGGAAAACTAGATATAACAGATATTATTTATAAAGTCTCTTTAATAAAAATTGATTCATTAATAAAATAAAATGTAAAAAATTGGAAATTCTAAATGCATTAAAGTATATGTAAGCATTTTTCATATGAAAATGTAGCAAATAAATTAATGCGAAATGAAGGATGTTTTCCAGAGAGGTGTTGGATAATTAGATATTCCTATGGAAAAAGTAAAATTTGATCTGGTTCAGATGCAACGTACAAGAAAACAATTTATAGTTGGATTAAAGATTTACAGATAAAAGTAAAAATGCATGATTACTAGAAAAATTAGGGCAACTTCTCTACAGAATGGCTGTGGAGAAATATTCCAAAATAAGTTTTAAATTCCAGAATAATAATACAAAATACTAACACATGGTTAAACTGATCCTTTAAAATATCACATTTAAAATACAACAAGGTAAAAGTAAAGAAAAAACATGGAATACTTTGGGAAAATTTTAATGATATCACAGTCAATATGCTAAATTTATTTTTTAAATGCTGAAAAGGTAATGAAAATGACCACAATTTATAGAAATTGGACAAGATACAGAATCAGTTTACAGAAACAGTTCTCACTTATAACTAGGAGAAATATAAAATAATTTTATATGAAATACTATATATATATCTAATCATTGAGATATTTGACATTAGATAGCATACTTTCTTGATGAGCTAGTAAGAAATAAGTATGGTTTTACAATGTTTATGGTAATATAAAATGTTACATCCATAGTGCTCACTTTGGCAGCACATAGACTAAAATGTTACATCCTCCTATGGGGGTAAATTAGGCTATATCTAACAAAATTATAACTGTATTTACTTTTTAATCCATTAATCCTACCTCTAGGGATTTATTTTAAAGATATATTGTTGAAATTCAAAATAGCTAAAGGCTAAAGGCTATTCATTGCCATGTTATTTGATACAGCAATAGACTGAAAAGAACCCAAATGTTGTTTGTTGTTGCTTATATACAAGAAATTACTGCACATACACACCATGGTTCCAGCTTTAAAAAGGGCAATCTCTAGATAATGCTTTGGGTTGGTCTCCAAGATATACTAATTTTAAAAAGTGAGTAGTATAATAGTTTTCGTAAGAAATTGATGGAATACATCTGTATGTGTTTATAAGTTAAAATAAGTCAAGTGAAAGTTGAACAACATTAATAGAAGCAGTTAATTAAGTGGGTAGAGGGAATAGTTTGGAAAGTGTATTTTAGAGGATAGGCTTTCTGAATGTATCTTGTATAATACAGACTTGAACATGCTGTAAATATTTTACATATTAAAAACATTAAAACAAAACAATAAAACTCTGTATTGAGATAGGGAATTGTTTTCTCTATTTTTAAAATACAATAATTTGATTGAGCATTCCTAGTGAGATATTCCTAAGGAATATTAACAATTACAAATAACCTTTGCCTGAAGATGAAAATATGAATTCAGAATTCATATTTTAATAATATTAATATTTTTATGTTCATTAATTTATGAATGTACATAATATAATATATAGCAATATCCACTGCTTACTTATACATGTGATGGCTAGTTTTATGTATGACTTGAGTGGGCTAAGGTAATAGCATAGGTAGCTAAATAAAGGAGAAGGAAGTAAAACTGGCTAAGCTTAATTAGGTCAGAAGCTACAGTTGCACACTCCAGGGGACAGCTGCATTGCCCCCAAGGGGATTTACCTCCCTTTGTGCCCCTGTGTAAAGAGGAAGAATCTGGAGGGACAGCCTGTTCATCTTCCTAGGCTGTAGGGGTAGGGAGGTAAACACATGCACACTAGAAACTAGATGATGCAGCAGAAGTTTGGGGTCTGCGCAATAGAGGCTGG
This sequence comes from Noctilio leporinus, assembly GCA_004026585.1. Taxonomy (NCBI): domain Eukaryota; kingdom Metazoa; phylum Chordata; class Mammalia; order Chiroptera; family Noctilionidae; genus Noctilio; species Noctilio leporinus. The sequence continues at coordinate 91,362 of PVIW01001393.1, read as the reverse complement.
GGTGTAGAAGTATCATTCTACAATGAGGCATGCACAGTAGGCACTAAGATGGAAACCATAATAAGGAGGAATCTAACCTAGGAAAAGGGTAAAACTGGATAGGGGCAGGACCCAAAACAAGCTTGCAAAGGATTGGGAAAGGGGTTGTTAGTTTGAAAGCCAGCCAGTTCCTTCTCTAACCTAAGGTAATAGAATCAAAGCTTACAGAGGTCTCTGAGCAGCAAGTGTGCACTATTCATTGGCACATTCTCTCTCTGTAGCAGCTGTGCAGGCCCACAACAGAGAATAAGCTAGCCAGACAGGATAGAGGCTGAGTCGGACTGCGCTTTGGCATGGACTGAACTGAACTCCACCCTGCCAATGCTGGAAAAATGGCACAGAATTTCTGGACCCTGGCCCTCCAACTGGGTTTTATGAAGACAAGGCTAGACATTTTCTACAGCAGGAAAAAGCTGAGTCACCTGCCCATGAATGAGACACTGGGAACCTGAAAGCCGTCATTTATTTCTATCCCAATAAATCTTACACCTGAACCTTATCCTCCCATGCATAGGTTCCAGAAATGTTTTTCTTGCAACTCTAAGAAAAGACCCTATTTCTATTAGTAACAAAGGAATTACCCAATAGCTAAGGGTGTTTCCAGAAGAGATTAGTATTTGAATCAGTGAACTGAGTATAGCTGAATAAAATGAAAAATACAAATAAATAGAAACATATACTTATTCAAGGATAGGAAGGATTAACATTGTTAAAATATCCTTACTACCCAAAGCAATCTATAGATTCAATACTACCCCTATCAAAATATCAATGGCATTTTTCACAGTACTAGAACAAATAAGTCTAAAATTTATATGGAAACGCAAAAGACCCTGAATAGTAATCTTGAGAAAGAACAAATAAGCAAAGAATCAAAACAGCATGATACTAGCATAGAAAAGGAGATACATAGATCAATGGAATAGAATGGAGGTCCCAGTAATAAACCCACACCTTTATGGTGAATTAGTCTACGTCAAAGAAGGTGAAAATATACAATGGGGTAGAAACAGTCTTTTCAATAAATGGTGTTGGGAGTTATGTGCAAATAAATAAATAAAACCAAACTCCTTTCTTACACCATTTATAAGAATACACTCAAAATGGATTAAAGACTTAAGTGTAATATGCAAACTCATAAAATTCCTAGAAGAAAACGTAGGTAGTAAACTGTCTGACATTGTTCTGAGTAAAAGAAAAATTTGGATATCTCCTCAGCCAAGAAAAACAAACAAACACAATAAATAAACGGGACTACAGCAAACTAAAAAGTTTTTTTTCCACAGCAAACAAAACTATCAACAAAAGGGGAAGACAACCTACTGAAGAGGACAAGATATTCATCAATAATATATCTAATAAGAGGTTGATATCCAAAACATAAGAACTCATACAACTTAACACAAAAAACACAATCTGATTAAAAAATGGGCAAAAGACCTGAATAGACACTTTTCCAAAGAGGACATACAGATGACCAACAGATATATGAAAAGATGGTCAAAGTCACTAGTCATTAGAGAAATGCAAATTAAAAACACAATGGGATATTACCTCATACCTGTCAGAATGGCTACATGAAGTCAACAAAAAAGTGTTGGTGAGGATGAGGAGAAAAGAGAATCTTCGTCTTAATGTAGATTGGGCAGCCAGTATGGAAAACAGCATGGGGGTTTCTCAAAAAATTTAAATTGGAACTACCATTTCACCCAGGAAATCAAATTCTGGGTATTTATCCAAAGAAATCCAAGACACTAATTTGAAAAGATAAATGAATCCCTATGTCATTGCAGCATTATTTACAATAGCCAAGATATGTAAGCAGCCTAAATATCAATCAATAGATGATTGGATAGAGAAAGGTGGTGTATATATCCAATGGAATTTTATTCAGCTATAAAAAGAATGATAATGGTGATCACATCAGTGTGAGAGAGAAGCATCAATTAGTTGCCCCCCATTTGTATCTGGACTGGGGATTGTGTGCGCTTGAACCTGGGCATCAAACCAGCAACTCAGGTATGTGCTCTGACTGGGAATCAAACCTGCAACCTTTTGGTGTAGGGAAGGATGCTCCAACCAACTGAGCCACCTAGCTAGGGTTTAATTAAGTGATACTCTCATGGTAATGTTTTTAAAAATATCATTATTTAGCAATATGTAACAAATTATAGGTGGAATGATATATCATCTAAAATTTGCTTTAAAATTACTCAGTAACTGAGTTTTGGATGGCGGTTGGAAAAAAGAAAAGATGATGAAATAAGTAAGGTCATCTATTAGTGCCTGTTGGAGAAGAGTTCTGGGGTTTATTGCATTATCCCCTCTATTCATGGGGTACATGTTTGAAAGTTTTCATGAAGATAAGTAAAAATAAATAATAAATTATTGAATGCTGCAAAACAAATAAACCAAACAACAAAATAACCAATTGAATCAGGATCGTTAGATGTGGTGCCTAAGTGTTAAAGTGTTTCAGGGGTTTCCAGGTAATAAATGTGTAGGCAGAGTGAAGGGCCACTCACTGGTAAGGAATACAGTGAACAAGGTTCAAGTGACATAATAGCTCTAGGGTATGTGTTGATGTGAGTATGTTTGACCCACTGTAGCTTTCTTTGCCATTATGAATATTAAGTAAGAGTTTTCCTGGTGTGTGTGTGTCCTAAAGGCACCCAAACCTGGTAAGAAGCCATAGATTCCATATAAAGTTCTTTTTGGGGGCATTTATGAAGTAATTGAGCCAAAAATCAGTTTTATAAACCTGAACTCAATGTTCTCCTTAGGGCTTTTAAAAAGAAATTACAATTTCACATGATGAGGAAAAATTAAAGAGTAAAAGCCTTAGAATGAGTTAGTGGTATATGTAGAGCTTTCATTAGGAGTGGGGAGGAGGTTTACGTTCCCCTACATCTCAAACCAAGTGAAGAGATCTTTAAGCTTAGCAACAATACGAGATAATGGCCAGTGCTGGTTAAAGTGTCTGGGGTAGATAAACTGATTTCATACTCTGCAGGGATAAGTCTAAATGTAAATGACAAAGGCAGAGAGAGAGAGAGAGAGAGAATGAATGAATTCTTTCCAGGAGCATCATTTGGAAGGTGAGGAGATCTGAGTGAAGTGGTGAACTGCCAAATGTCTAGGACTAAGAGTATTAGAAAGCAGCTAGCTAGAGAAAGTATTGAAAACGTATAGTCTGAGGTCTCTATCAGAAACTTTGTCAAGAATCCACAAACAAAAATACCCAGGGAGACTGACAACTGAACACCTGGCACCTATAGTGTACCCATAACAGATTGGAAGACCTTTCTTGCTCTTCTCCCCATCCACCTAAGGGCCAAGATCTTGGTGATATGATGCTTTGGAGTTAGGGCACAGTTTATAAAACTTCTCTCCCCACTTTCAGCTCTCAAGCTTAGTTTAAGCTTGAGGTACTGAAGGGAAAAGCTTTAAAGTGTTATGGTTTTGCAGCATTAAGCTGACCCAGGATAGTGCTTTTCATTTATTAACCCAAGGCTATTGTGTGAATAAATAGTATTTGAAAAACAATACTCCCTGCTCAAGACTTCATCCAAGTTCCGTAGACATGGTAACTAGAAATCAGATTTGTGAACAGAAAAAAAAATGTGTTGTGTTTGCTGTTTAGCCCAGCGCTTTCAAAATTTTATAGCAGGTTATAAATATGTAAGTCTAAAAGATATCACACTTGCTTGTCTAATATCTATTTACATAATATCTGAAAGAATCAAAGAGAATGACAAAGCTTTAGTTTTAATACTATTTTCATGAACTAAAGTAAAAATTAAATACACACTAAACTGTCTAAGAATTCTTAACATAAGAATGTTGTGTATGTTTTTATTATAGTTCATTTAATGAGGTTGTATGTATATGCATGTATAAGAGAGAGAGACTGAAACTTCATGAGAATGCATTGATACATTAAAGGGGAAGAAATGTGAAAGAATATAAAGTGCACCTAAGCTCAAGGAGTTCTATAGAATGAACTTTCACCTTTCATCATGAAAATTCACAAAGGGCTGATGGTGGTCTGATTTCATATATATGAACCTCTGAACTACTGTCGCACAAAGACACAGAAAAGGATCAGCCAAAGAGCAGCAGAGGAGCCCTGCTGGCATTCCATGAATGCACTAACTGCTTTTTTACAGTGTTCTTCAATGTGTTACCTCTGTCATGCTGAGACCTGCATAAAAATGAAATGTCATACTTTACTACCCTTCCAAGCAGTGGTGCAGTTTATTTTCTTGTCTTCTGATAGAGTTCACAAATTTAATAACTGCCTTTTATCCTGGTTGCTATACTCTCTTTCAGCTTCCTATTCAGTCTTCTTTCTCTGCAGGCTTGCAGGAAATGCCTCATTTTAGGGTTTCTATAAAGATATAATAGACAAAAAAGCAAGAGAAGAGGATATTATCTATCATTTAGAAAGGGAAAGGGGCAATTAGACCATTTTAATGGAGGCAGAATAGGAAAAAAAAACTCCTTGCTATTATGATGTTTACCATGTTCTTTTAGATGAGACAATTTAAGCTAGAATAAATAGAGTAGTTTATGTTGAAAGTATATTATATTTCTCCTGATCAGTGTCCACTTTGAATAAAATAACTAATCCAATCAAAAAAGATACACTATTTTTCAGAGAAATACTGATAAAAATGTGGCTGATTTTCCAAATAACTAACAAATACAGTGACCAATTTAAGTGTTTCTTCTTTGATGCATGTGGCTATAATTAATGATGATCTTGCAGGTCTCCAAATGCTTTCCAAATGACAATGACAATATCATGAATGAAGTGCATTATTGTACAGATTTTTTGGAAATTGGGACATTAAAGTTCGGACAATATTTCTAAATAAATACCATCAGCTGGTTGAACCAATAATACCTCTCTTATATTCTGACTAAGGTCTGTCTGAATAGGCAGCACACCACATTTGAGTTGCTTTTAAACATGCAGGCAAGCACATCACTAGCAACTTGCAAGAATGAATTTGTAACCAGATCTCTTTGCTTCTGTCTCATGTTCTGTACCTTTCACCTCTTTGATTAAAAACACAGCATGTAAGAAGGAATTGTTGTTAATCTCAGAGAAAATGGTTTCTAACATTGAATTATTTAAATACTAATTGCAGTGCTTTGCCTACAAATAATCAACTGGAACTTTTAACTAGATGATGTTTAATTCTCTTTTGAAATACCAAGTGGCTCTCAATGCTTCCATAGTTCTTGCATCTCAGTAAGTAAACATTGAAGTACAGGTATGTACCTTAGAAGAAGCATGATATTGACAATTGCTAGAATTAATTTTCTACCACATTCTTCTATTACTCTGCAACATTAGAATGCAGGAACATAACATTATCCTATGTACTCATAAAATTCCAATAGCAGATATATTTGATATGAATGTACTCATTATAATCTTCAGAATGTCATCAGACTGCATTTATGCCACTTTATTTTTTCCTTTGCAATTCTAAAGACAACAAATTTTGGAAGAAAATAATGAGCTGGCTCATAGTTAAATCAGTCTCTCAGTGAAAACTTTCAAAGTGTTGATAAAAATATATTTTTAGGTTAGAATATTAAGAAGCTGTTCTTAAGTCTTGGTATGCAGAAGGATCATCCATCTATCTATTAAAAATATAAATTCCTGGGCTTTACCTCTGGAGATTTGGATTAAATTCTTTGGCAGAAGGTCCCACACTTGTATTTTAATTATCACTCCCTCTATGATTCTGTTACACTTAGAAAAACACATTTCAAGAATTTGGTTTTTTATTACAATAGCAGCACTTTCAAAAATCCTTATAATCCCTAATATCATCATGTTTCCAATTTTTCTAAATTTGAATAGTGTATTTTAATTCATCCTTTCTTCCTTCTAGTTTTTGCTAAAACTGCTTCTTTTCTCCTTAAAACAACTTTTTTTAAGTTATCTATTTTCTTTTGTGCTTATTTTTCTTTAACACCTACCTGGTTGACTTTCCTATGCCCTTTTACTCTATGTCCAATGCATTATAAATATTTACATTAAAATAATTCTTAAGCTTATTTATTATCTGATGAACTACATTACTGTCAAAGTGATTATACGTAGATTAACACAGTAGCTTTCAAACGTTGTAACTACGACTCTCAATAAGAATGCTTTTTACATTGTGAAAATATATACACATATGTTACTGAAACACACACCTATGCAAAATATAATGCTTGTATACTGCTTTATTTGATTCTATGATTTTTAAAAAAAAGAATTATGATTAAAAAAAGATACAAAATCACTACATTGACTCACAAATGGGTTTTGACTTGTATTCTGAACATTAGTCACAGAATTAATTTACTTCCTTCAAGGGTCACTTTCTGTGTGATGACTTTATTTTTATTTTAAGTATATTTTATTGATTATGCTATTACATTTGCCCCAATATTTTCCCCTTTGCTCCCCTATGCCTGGTATCTGCCTTCCCTCCAGCAATCCCCCCTCCCTTAGTTCATGTGCATGGGCCATGCATATAAGCTCTTTGGCTTCTCCATTCTTATACTATTCTTAACATCCCCCTTTTTTTCATACTTACAAGTTATGCTTTTTGACCCCTGCACCTTTCCCCCCCATTCCCTTCCTCCCCCACCCTACTGACAACCCTCCATATGACCTCCATATCTATGGTTCTCTTCATGTTCTAGGTATTTGCTTAGTTTGTTTGTGTTTTTTAGATTCATTTATTGGTAGTTGTGAGCTTGTTGTCATTTTACTTTTCATAGTTTTGTTTTTCTTTTTCTTAAATGTGTCCCTTTAAACATTTCACATAATAAGGATTTGGTGATGATGAACTCCTTTAGTCTTACCTTGTCTGGGAAGCAGCTTATCTGTCCTTTCATTCTAAGTGATAGCTTTGCTGGATAGAGTAATCTTGGTTGTAGGCCCTTGCTTTTCATCACTTTGAATACTTCTTGCCAGTCCCCTCTCACCTGTAAAGTTTCTTTTGAGAAGTCTACTGACAGTCTTATGAGACACCTTTGTAGGTAACTCTCTTCTTTTCTCTTGCTGCTTTTGAGATTCTGTCTTTAAAGCCCTGGCTGGTGGTACCATGGATAAGGCACCGGCCTGTAAACCCAAGGGTCACTGGTTTGATTCCCAGCCAGGGCACATAACCAGGTTGCAAGCCAGGTCTCCAGCCAGGTCCGTAGCTGGAGGCAGGTGAAAGGCAACCATATATTGACATCTCTCCCCCTCTCTGCCTCTCTCCCTTCCCCCATCTCTAAAAATAATAAATAAAATCTTTAATTTTTTTTTCTCTTTATCTTTAACTTTTGATATTTTAATTATGATGTGTCTTGATGTGATTCTCTTTGGGTCTAGCTCGTTTGGGACTTTGTGCTTCCTGGACTTGTATGTCTATTTCCTCCACCAAATTAGGGAATTTTTTATTCATTGTTTTTTCAAATAAGTTTTCAATTTCTTTCTCTTTCTCTTCTCCTTGTGGCACCCCTGTGATTTGGAGTTCGTACACTTATAGCTGTCCCAGATGTTCCTAGGCCTCTCCTTGTTTTTTTTCTTTTTCAATTCTTGTTTCTTCATTCTCTACTAATTGACTGTTTATTTCTTTCTTATGTCCCATATTGTTAATTTGAACCCTAGATGCCTTCACTTCACCTTTTGGTTTCATGTGGATTTTTCTTCATTTCATTTGGCATAGCCTTCATTTCTTCTCTTATGTGTTGACTGTACTCAATCATGTTTGTGAGCATTGTTATCACCAATGTCCTGAACTCTGCATCTATTAGGTTGGCTATCTCCCCCTAATAATAGCTGTGCAGAAGCTTTTTAACTTGATTAGTCCCATTTATTTACTTTTTTTGTTTCTTTCCCTATTCCTCAGAGATGTATTGGCAAAAATATTGCTATATAAGAGATCTGAAATTTTACTGCCTAAGTTTTCCTCTAGGATTTTTGTGGTACCGTGACTTATATTTAAGTCTTATATCTATTTTGAGTTCATTCTGGTGTATGATGTAATATGGTGGTTTAGTTACTTCTTCTTTTTTTGCATGTACTAGTTCATTTCTCCCAACGCCATTCATTGAAGAGAATGTCCATTGTATGATGTTACCTCCTTTGTTAAATATTAATTGACCACAAAGACATGGGTTTGTTTCTGGGCCCTCTATTATGGTCCATTGATCTGTATCTGTTCTTACGTCAGTACCAGACTGTTTTGATTACAGTGGCCTTGTGGTATAATTTGATATTGGTCATTATGACCCCTCCAACTTTGTTCTTCTTTCTCAAGATGCTGAAGGATCTTTTTTTGTTGCATATATATTTTTGGAATATTTGTTTTAGATCTGTGAAGTAAGCCATTGATATTTTAATAAGTATTTCTTTATAGATTTCTTCTGGTAGTATGGACATTTTATTTCAATGATGTTAATTCTTTGAATCCATGAACACGGTATATGCTTCTATTTAGTTGTATTTTCCTCAGTTTCTTTCTTCAGTGTCCTATAGTTTTCTGAGTACAGGTTTTTTTTTTTTTTTTTTTTTTTTTTTTTTTTTTTATTTTTTTTTTTTTTTTTTTTTTTTTTTTTTTTTTTTTTTTTTTTTTTTTTTTTTTTTTTTTTTTACATTCTTGGATAAATTTATTCCTATGTACCTTATATTTTTTATTATATTAGTGAATTGGATTGTTTTCTTAATTTTTCTTTTTGATAGTTCTTATTTTCTCTTTCTGATAGTTCATTATTAGTATATAAAAATGCCATCCAGCCCTAGCTAGTGTAGTGGCTCAGTGGAAAGGTGCTGGCCTGCAAACCCAAAGGTTGCTAGTTCAATTCCCAGCCAGGTCACATAACCAAGTTGCAAGCCAGGTCTCCAGCCAGGTCCTTAGCTGGAGGCAGGTGAAAGGCAACCATACATTGATGTTTTCTCTCTCTCTGCCTCCCTCCCTTCCCCTCTCTCTAAAAATGATAAATAAAATCTTTTTTAAAATGCCATCCAAGCCCTGGCTGATGTGACTCAGTGGATTGGTGTGCCTGCCTGTGAACTCAAAGGTCTCTGGTTCAATCCCCAGTTAGGGGACATAACCAGATTGCAAGCCAGGTCTTCAGCTTGGTCCTCAGCTGGAGGCAGGTGAAAGACAACCATACACTGATGCTTCTCTCCCTTTCTTCCTCCCTCCCTGCCCTTCTCTCTAAAAAATAATGAATAAAATGTTTAAAAAATGCCATCCATTTCTGAATATTGGCTTTATATATTACTACTTTGCCAAATTTACTTATTAGGTCAATTTGGTGGAGCCTATAGTGTTTTCTATGTACAGTACGTCATCTGCAAATGATGACTGTTTTACTTCATCCTTTCTAAAGCCACCATCATCAAAATGAAAAAAGAATCCACTGTATGGGAGAATATATTTGCTAATGATACATCAGACAAAGGTTTCACTTCCAAAGTATATAAAGAATTTACACTGCTCAACAGCAGGAAGATAAACAATACAATCAATAACTGGGCAAAGGACCCAGACAGATACTTTTTTAAAGAGGACATACAAATGGCCCATTGATTTATTAAAACATGCTCAATATCACTAGCTAACAGAGAGAGATGCAAATTAAAACCACAACAAGATATCACCTCATACCTACTGAAATGACCATTATTAGTAAATCAACAACTAGTGCTGGTAAAGATGTGGAGAAAAGGGAACTCTAGTGCACTATTGGTGAGAATAGACTGGTGCAGCCACTGTAGAAAACTGTATGGAATGTCCTGAAAAAACTAAATATGGAACTGTCTTTTGACCCAATGATTCCATTGCTGGGAATATATCCTAAGAACTCTGAAATGGCCATTTCAAAAGAATACATGCACCTCTATGTTAGTAGTAGACTATTTTTAATAACCAAGATTTGGAAACAACCTAAGTACCCCTCAGTAAATGAAAGGATAAAAAAAACTGTTGTGCATTTACAAAACTTAATTTTACGCAGCAGTAAAGAAATGAAATTCTTACCTTTTGCAACAGCATGGATGAAACTGGAGACCCTTATGCTAAGTGAAATATGCCAGTCAATGAAAGACAAATATCATATGATCTCACATATAACTGGAATCTAATGAACAAAATAAATTAATTAGCAGAGTAGAACTAGAGGCAGAGAAACATGGTTCATACTAAGAGAGGGAAAGGGGGTTGGGAAAATGTGGGGACTGGTTTAAAAAAAGTGAAAGTTGAAGAACACATATGAATGGCCTATATTCATGGACAACTATGGATTAACTATGGAAGTGGGTGCAGGCTGGGTGGAAGTTGGTGTGGGGGAAAATTGGGACAACTATAATAGCAGAAATTAAAAAATTAAAAGTAAAACAAAATTTAAATGAATCATAGGGCATGATAGTCCTGGTATTTCTACTTAGAGGAAGTATAATTCTTTCTATGTTAGTTTAAGTAATGCATTGTTTACATTTACTTCAGTAAACAAAACCAACAATAAAAAGGCAAATAATGAACAGGCAACTTTTGAGATACTATAGAATCAGCTGATATAAAATCATCTGCAAGTTTCATATCATAATATTTATAAATAAATGATTCATTTATTTTAACTATTACCCTCATGAAGCAAATATAATGCTTCCTCAATTAAATTGAAACCAAAAAATTTCATTCAAATTGTTGCTGAGAAAAAAAGCAATTTCTTATGACCTTGTCTAATGAGCCGATTATTACACTTCAGTGAGGTTGTAACTTAACACATTGTTGGCCAGCAAGCAATTTTATACAAAAGCTAATGCAAGTGCAAGCACCAGTTAACTCATTATCGATCAACATTTGGACTTGAAAACACAAGTTTTTTCATGACTAGTCAACAATGTGTTAATATATTTCTTGATAGCAAAACATTATTTTTAAAAGGTGAGGCCTCAGTGAATAATTTCTGAATCAGATACATTAATTTCTTAAGGGTTCATATACTGACCTGATATAAAATGCATTTTCCTTTAGAGAAAATATTAACAAGGATTACAAATCCCAGCAGTGGATATTAATAACATATAAGTAGAATTTAATATTTTAATAATTTATGAACTGAGTCTTATCATTAATTATATTTCTAATAGATCTTTAAAATTCCTTGCAATATTGTTTGCAATATCAAGCCTTCAAGCCATTTCTTTCAGTATACACAAATCCACATACATACATTTGCTATTCATGCATTCAAAGTTTTAGGATTTTTCATTATTAAATTTTCAGAAGACTGAGTAATATTATGAATTTGTCATATGCATATAAGATTGATGAATTACATTTCATAACAACTCTTTCAAGTTTAACTTTTCTTCTAATGGGGTGGGAGGACTTTAAGCTCAAAAACATTTTGAACATAAGTAAATATAATTTCATTCCAAGTCACTATGCATTCAGTCGTCATTCCCATGACATCTTCGCATACAGTTAAAAATGCTTCCACTGAAGAGTAAATAGGCTAACAAACCACTATGAAATAATTCTAAATGCAATTTTTACTTACTCAGCTGTGCCCTCATGGATTTTGATCATTTCAGTGGAAAAGACTATGATGAATATGATTTTGGTTAAGGAAAAGCAGTCATATCAGAGTTATACTAGGCTTTTTTAAAGTAACTACTTTTGTTGCTTTATATAAAGAATACAAATAACTTAGTTTGGTTCTGATTTTTTATTACTATTTTTATTGAATTTTTCTATTACCATTTATCCCCTTTATGATCCCTCCACCCCACAATCACCACACTTTTCCATGCCCATGAGTACTTCTCCTTTTTGTTCAATCCCTCCACCCCCACCCTCCCAGTGCCATATGGCTTTATCATATATTCATTATCCCAGTTTTCCTGCAAAATGGATTGCATCTAGCAGTGGCATCCCAAGTGAAGGGCAGTGTAAACAATGTGCCACCATGCAAAGGAGCAGGGTTTTTACCAATGACATTGTTGAAAATTGCCAAGTAGACTGTCTTAATTGCTTTTAGTATTATATTAAAATTTTAAACATAAATAAATACCTAATTACATGTACCTTGATACTCCCTTTACCTACATTGCATAGTTAAGATTAGATCAAATTTGTGTGGACCTGGCTATTTTGATATTGCAGCCATTTTCCTTGTTTTAAAAATAAGAAATTCTAGATATAGCTTCATTTTTTAAAATATTTGAAATAGAATTTCTTCTGTAATCTTATACGTTTCTTCAAGTAAACACCCAATTGTCCCCAATTTTTCCACTTTGAACTGTAACAGGGGTAGTCCTTCAAAACACATGCAGAAGATACCTGAAAACAAAACATGTTTGCCAAATTCATCCTAATGAAATAGCTTTGTTCTAAACTTTCCAGGTAATTAGCTCTTGAGTAGTACATGCACAATGAACTTTAACAGGCCATAACTTTAGTGAAAAAAATTCATTCCTATTTCAATTATTTTAAAGAACTCAGGCATACGATAAAAAATTTAAATATGCAATTTATAATGAAACATTTAAAGATATACAAATAAAATGTACTAGTGTATTTTAGATACTTTTATTTTTATTAAATTCTTAATTTCATCCAGGATCAAAATGTCCAGTAAACATCTCATTTCACCCCTTACAATCCATACCTTTCACAAAAGACTGGATCGCAAACACAATTCCTCCAGCTTCTTTGCTGCTTTATAACAGAGATTTCCTTTTTCACCGTCCAGTAACCAGTTCCTCACTTTGGTCTGAGACCTCATCAGCATGGCCGGTACCGTTTGTATGTCTGCCCACATTCGGTAAATGATTACGTTTTCTAAGAAGTTGGAAGCCTTCTCTATAGCTGCCCTATTTCCTTTCTGTGCTCGCACCAAAATCACACTTCAAAGTCCCTTCACAACAATCTCTGCTTCTAGCACAAATCCCAGCCTCCACCCATTACCCAATTCCAAAGCCACTCCCACATTTTTGTCTTTTGATGGAAACATTTTAAATGATTAAAAATTTTCAGCCCTGACTGGTGGCACAGTGGATAGGGGCTGACCTGCGAACCCAAAGGTCACTGGTTCAGTTCCCAGCCAGGGCACATAATCAGGTTGCAAGCCAGGTCTCCCGCCAGGTCTGTAGCTGGAGGCAGGTGAAAGGCAACCATACATTGATGTCTCTTTCCCTCTCTGCCTCTCTCCCTACCCCTCTCTCTAAAAATAATAAATAAAATCTTTAAAAATTTTTTCATATGTCTAATTTGTCCATTTTTTCTTCTATTTCCTATGCCTTTGGTCACATATCCAAAAAATCATTGCCAAACCCATTGTCATGAAGCTTTGGAGCTATGTTTCCTTTTAATTAAGAGTTTTATGGTTTTAGGTCTTACATTTAGGTCTTTGATCCATTTTGAATTATTTTTTGGTATATGTTGTTAAGTAAGTGTGCAATTTCATTCTTGTGCATGTGGATATTTAGTTTTTCCAGTGCCATTTGTTGACAAAAATGACCTTTCCCTATTGAATGGTCTTGGGTGTCAGTATTTCAAATAAAATTATATAGCTTGTATGTGGGAAAATAGTATATGTTGTAGTCATTGGGGTTGATCATAAATCTCCTCCTTATGAGAACATGGTAAGTTTGTGTGTCTCTGCTGTATCAATATGTGTTTCATCAGGAAAGCAGAGTGATGTTAAGTGTTCTGAATATAACACAATATAGAAATTATTGTGAATATGGAAAAGACAGGGAAACAAAGCACAGGAAAGTTTTTGTGACAAGGCAGAGAAGCTGCCACCAAAAGGCTAGGGAAGCAGAGCTGAACACCTTGTCAGGACATACTAAAGACCATGTTTGTCAAAAGCTGGCTGGAAACTATTGCCTTTTTAAAGGAATTTCTGAGGAAACCTCCCTCCAGTTATCTCAGCTGGCAGTGATGTGGATAGTGGTGGTTCTCAATTCTCACCCAGAAGCAACTGTGAATCTCACATCTGTTTCCCTGTGTGAGTGTATTCACTCTCAGGGAATAATGACCTCTGCTTCTCTTCTGCTTTCTAAAGGGGATTCAGACATACAGTTCCAAGCTTTTTTACTATCACCTAGAGATTTTAAAAGAATATGGTGATTATACACTAATAAGCAATTCAGACATCAATTTGAAGTTAGATGTAGTTGTGTGATTTCTTTTGTCAATGAAATATGAAAAATTATATGTGTCATTTCTGGGCAACCTGTTACTCTAAAGTTATCCCACTCAGTTCCTTGCATGAGATGATGAAACCTGATGTGTCTTGACACACCAGCCTGTGTCTCTGGGTCATAGTGAACACAGCTGCCCTGAAAACCCACATTAGACACATCATATGAGCAAGAAATTAAATTTTGTCCTACTAATGAACATTTTGTTGTGAGATCTATGTTGATCAGTACATGCAACAATAAAATCTCACAACTTGTATATACACATGCATGTCTCCACATGTCCATCATCTCTGTGGCTTAAAGCAGAGGGATTATTTATTGTTATTTCACATCATATTACTCACACATTTGTGAGGGGGTCCCTCTTTTGTGACATCCCCACTCCAGGACCCAGGTTGATCAAATTATGAATAGCCATCATACTTAAAGTTGCCAATCACACTGACTGACAAAGGGAAAAATAACTGGTTGTTATTGTTTTGTTTTGTTTTTTCAGAAATGGCACAAGGCATGTTGGCTACATTTTACAGAACAAAGTAAATCACAAAAATGTTCTTATCTTCCAAGATGCAGGAAGTGCAATTTTATTATGAGCCTGGAAGATAAATTAGGATATTTATTAACATTTCTAATGATTACCATCTATGAAGCAATCATATATTTTGCCTGAAATACACTTTAAACAAGCAAAAGTAATCCAGATATTATAGACATACCATTGTCTATGAGCAAAAAAAGTGTTAATTTTTATAAAAGTAAGAAAATGAATTTTAGTAGAATCAGTTTTATTGGTATATTCTCATAATCTTATAATGTAGTTAACTTCACACTCAACTTTTTATAAGAACGTACATTAATGAACAGTTCCCTAAAAAGGAATTGTGCACTTGCTATATACATGATCTCTATATAATAGGTCAAGATTAAGAGTGACACATTTTTTTTTTAAAGATTTTTATTTATTGTTTTTAGGAAGAGGAGAAGGGAAAGAGGTAGAGAGGGAAAGGGGGAGAGAAAAATCAATGTGTGGTTGCCTTTAACCTGCCTCCAGCTATGGACCTGGCTGGAGACCTGGCTTGCAACCTGGTTATGTGCCCTGGTTGGGAATCGAACCTGCGATCTTTGGGTTCACAAGCTGACACCTTATCCACTGAGCCACCAGCCAGGGAAGAGTGACACATTTTTTACAAAAATCATTAAATCATTGTGCAGGCAGTCTTAAAAACGCCAAATAGGCAAATAACTATATTGTGTCTCTCTGGTTTAAATAACATTGGCAAAAGAGGTTGTTTCTGTGGAGCAGTATTACAGCCTTAATACTCAATGCAAAACAATTGTTGTGATTTATGTAACAGATTTGAAAAGTGTGTTGATGGTAAGAGTGTTACGGTTAGCTGAGGGTGCCGTAACAAAATACAGTACCATAGACTTAGTTTATAAACAACAGGAGTTGATTGCTCATAGTTCTGAAGGCTAGGAAGTCCAAGACCAAGGAACCATCAGGCTCCTTCTGTTACAGAGTCTCTTCCTAGCTCTCAGCTGGAACCTTCTACCTGTCCTGACGTGGCAGAAAGAACATTAATCCTATTTATGATGCTCCCACTGGTAGCTGAAGCACCTCCCAAAGGACCAGCATCCCCATCCCATTGTCTTTGTGGGTTATGACTTCAACATACGAATTATGGATGAAAAAAACAGTCAAAGCCTAATCTCTGCTCAATTATTGTTTCAGCATACACTTGTGTTTCCTACCAGACTAATAATGAAAACTTAAGTTTTGTTACTAGTAAAGGAAATAGGTATACAAAAAGTTATTGATTTGATACTGTATCTAGTGTTAATATGAATTCTAAGTATAAAATATGAAGGTGGAAAATATTTGAATATATGCTCGTTTAACCTAGAGAAAACCTTAAATGAAATACCTTCAAAGAAATGAATTATTATCTTGAAATAAGTGGAGTTCAAGAAGCCAATACTTACACAGGCATATACACAGCATTACAACCATATGCTCACATTTTTCCAACTTCAAGAATTCACAGATGACATGACAGTGAAATTTAAATTGTGCCTCTGCCAACTGGGATAATTATATTCCATAACCTAAAAATTGAACCTGTTTAATAAATCATTTGCAGGCCCTCTAATCCATGCTTGCTATATGTTGTCCAATTATTATTAACATATGGAATAATTTTTTAAAAACAGAAACAAGAGTTGCATATTATATCCAATAAAGAATTAGCAAGACTGTAATCACATGAGAATTCTTCAGTTTATAGTAGTTTTTCCCTATTATTTCCTTTGTGGCTATGGCTCCATTGCTAATTTAGACTGAAATCATTTGATGTTTTTATAGAAATCAGCATACACTATATATTTTGAAATAATATTCTTCTATCTCTTCATTATAATAGAGAACTAAAATGCTTGAATTTCATAAACTTAGCATGGCTGTAATTATTTGTGAAATGAAAAAGTGACCTTTTCTTTCACTCAAAAGGATTTTATAATGTAATTGGGGAATTAGGACTTAACACAAAAAACCTACTGCTATTTCATTAAAGAATGTTAAAGTTGCAAGATTCCTTAAATACCATAGAATGTGGCTTCATTTTGCACAATGAGTAGAAGCACACACACACACACAAAAACGTTTAGTAACTTTCTCTAGGTAATTCAGAAATGAATGGCTAAGAGAAGGTAAGAGTAAGCCCTAGGTGGGAGGCAGAAAATGGAAGACAGTGTTACTGACTCCATAGTCAAAAAGTTCCTGAAAGGGAGACTTTACCTCTAACAGGATGACTCACCCTTAATTCGCTGGGCCCCAAGTGCTCCTGCATGAAACTGTTAGGGTCTGAATTCCCTGTCCTCCATAATTGGTATGTTAAAATCCTGACCCCCAGTGCCTCAGAATGTGACTATATTTGGCAATTGGGCTTTTAACTATGGTAAAATGAAGGCTTGTAAAGACTGAGCTTTTAAGAGGGTAATTAATGTAAATTTAAGTAATGTGAGTTGGGCCATAATCCAATGTAATTTTGTTCTAAGAGGAAGAAGTTGGGACACTGACACACCCAGAAGAACAGCACCATGTGAAGACACAGGAAGAAGACAGCCATTGTCAATCCAAGAAGAGAGGCCTTTAGGGAAAAACAATCCTGCCAACACGTTGGCCTTAGATTTCTAATCTCCAGAAGTATAAGGAAATAACCTTCTATTGTTTAAGAAACCCAGTCAGTAGTACTATATATGGCAGCCCTTGCAAACTAATGTACCCCTGAAAGCATAAGAGTTGGCATGATGACTAAATAGGATTAATCGTGTAAATCACTTGGCATATAAAAGATGATCAATCAGTTTTAGTTACTTTTCCCTCTCTAATCCTCCCTTAAAAAATATAAATAAAGTAAAAGTCTAAGATGAAGAATGTCTAAGATATCTGAAAAAGTCAATGGCAGAAAGTTTATAGATGAAGATGTTTAATTGTGTCTAACCTGAAGAGAAGAAACAATAGGAAGCTAACCAAAGAGATAATTATACTTATCATTTCAGAAACAACTAATAACCTCATTAAAAGAAGTTAAAATCACATTTCTGAGTTGATTAAAAATTCACAGAGGTGAATTTGGTGTTATATTTTTGAATATGGGTTCAAAGAGTCATGAAAAAGTAAAATAAGGATCCACAGAATTCCTTCTTGTTACTGTTTATAATTACTAGCCAGGACATACTTCATCATTCGTCAGAATAGTATATCTGAACATTGTCAAGTATCTCTAAAGCTTATAAACTGAAAAACAACTAAAAAGTAATCTAATCTTAACTTTTTCAGGTTTCAAAAAATGGCCAAGACTTGATTTTTTATTTGTCCAATAAATCTACTCATTGGCTAATGAATATTGACTAGAGATAATTACCTTTAAAAACCCTTTATTTCTTTTACACTTATTCTAGGGCTCTCCAGAGAGCCCTGTGTATTAACTAGGCAGACACCTTTAGGCATTGTCTCAAGATAGATTTATTTAAAATAAACAGATACCATTAATCTGATCATGGCTCTGGCCAGGCAGACATTTCTGCTGACCTGTGCAATTGCACACTGCTGAGCTGTCCTGCTGTGATGCAAAATAGAGCTCTGACATTTGAGTTTGGTGAAGTGTGTCCCCTCAGGTCTCTAAGAGATGAAAAGGTAAACTTGACATATGGAATATTTTGCCTTTATTGCCCATCAGCACCTTCAACAATGCAGTGCTACATCAGAAGGACCACAATATCTGCCAAGGACATGTGTCCTTTATTTATAGCATTTTTTCTCGTGAAAAGACAAAGAAAAGTATTGGTAAGCAATAACAGTTTAATACAACTACTCATCTTGCCTGTTTGTTTTTGTTTTTAAATAAAGAATAGTTCTGGCCCTGGCTGGTGGCTCAGTGTAATGGTGCCAGCCTGTGAACACAAAGGTCACTGGTTCAATTCCCAGCCAGGGCACATAACCTGGTTGCAAGCCAGGTCTCCAGTCAGGCTCGTGGCTGGAGGCAGGTGAAAAGCAACCATACATTGATGTCTCTCTTCCTTTCTCCCTTCCTCTCTCTCTGAAAATAATAAAATCTTTTTTAAAAAGTGCCATGCATTTCAGTGACACATACTTGAACAACATACACAAGCAAACACTTATACATCCACACATGTATATGTATATATGTAGGTAGATGAAAGGGAGGGAATTTAGTTAGGGTTCTCCAGAAAACCCTGGCTCTAAAATTATATATATTTCTTTTTTTCATGCAATTATGGAGGCTGATCTACAGTCCAGAGCTAGAGAACCAAAACAGCTGATGGTATCATTTTCAATCCAAAGGCCAGCAAGCTAAAAAGCCAGAAAGAGTCAATGTTTCAGTTTGAATCTGAATGCCAGCGAAAAACAAAACAAAACAAAAAAGGCCTAAATCCCAGCTAGAAAGCAGTCAGGCAGGAGTAATTACCTTTTATTCAATGGGGGATCAACTTTTTATTTTATTCAGAGCTTTAATTGATTCTCCTCCCACATCAGAAGAATCTGCTTTACTAAGTAATGTACTCACTTATTTACTCATTTACATGTTAAACTAATCCAAAAACATCTTTACAGAAACACAGAAAAATGTTTGACCAAATATCTGAATACCTTGTGGCCCAGTCAAGTTGACATATATAATTAATCCTTACACTTAGGTAGATGTGTAAGGATGGGAGGATGGGAGGAAGAGAGGAAGGGAGGAAGATACCCAAATTCGAAATTGGGTTACACATTCAGAGAAAACAAAGAGCAAACAGAAACTGTGGTAAGACTAACAGTGCTCATTCATCAGGATTGTCAAAAATTTAAACCAGGGGTGTCAAACTCATTTTCACAGGGGGCCACATCAGCCTCGTGGTGGCCTTCAAAGGGCTGAATGTAATGTTCGAATGTATAGGAATAACTACTCCTAGACAGTTAAGCAAACCCAGTAGAAACAAGGTGCAGGGCTGAAGTTGCGGGGCTCAATAAAACAAGGTGAAGGGCTGGATTCAGCCCGAGGGCCTCGTGTTTGACATCCATGGTTGAAACCATTCATAAGTTAGAGGTCAGTATAATAAATGACATCTTCAGTCTACCCTCATTTTAATTCTTTAATTCTAATATTTTTATTTTATTTGATGGAAGATTATTTGGCACTGAAAATATTTTTTATTAAACAAAGAATGTGTGTTAAGTAGACATTGTTAGGCCAGTTCTGTTGGAAAGCTGAAAGGTCTCATGCATTAAAATTTCATTTTCTTTGACATTACATCCATTGATTTTTCTTAATAAATGTTTATAAACATCAATTTTACAGCTTTCTAAAGAAGGCTATCTAAGTATTGACATTCAGAAATGTGTGTATTGAAATAAAAGATTCATAATTTTATAGGTTTTAAATAGTCAAAATGAAAAGAGTTGGAATATTTCTTGTGGTTTGTGATGATACTCATTTGCTCTTATGTTCTGCTTCAAAGCAGAGCATGATTAATTCATTGCAAAAATCCACAGAGGATTTCTTGCAATTATAATTAAACCTTTTTGTCTTTATCAGATTCTTAGAAAAAATTATGATTGATTTTGAACCTAGGGAATTGTCTTATGTGTTAAACATCAAGACACATTTCTTTATTGAGAAAGACACTATCCAATATATATTGGAATAAAAGATCATGGATATCCTATTACATTTTTATGAGAAAACTTTTCTCCCTTCCCGGTCTTTCTCCATAAATTTTCATCTTGCATTTTTTATATATGCAAGACTTAATTATTTGATATAAGATAGGGAGAGAGGAGCCAATTTACCTGCTAGTGAAAAATCTTTAATTACTCCTGTCTTCATCTTGCTCCTGAACCTCACGCACAGAGAATTTGATATAAGCATTTATTGTGGAATCAAAAATTAATTAATTTTTTCCTGTCCCCATTTTTTTGCACATATTTCCCCAGGAGCTTCAACTGTGAAATGGGCTTTTCTGATATCACTCCCAATAGAAACAGGAAGAATTTGTTCACTATTAATAGAAATTTATTTCTTGATAACATAATTTATCTTATTATTTAAAGGGTGTGTATAAATAGATACAGTGTAGTGGAGCATGGACATTGGAAGTAAATTACCTGGGTTCGAATCCAGTTTCTGTCAGTTAATTGTTTGTTGTGTGACCCTTCTGTGTCCCTCTCTTATCATCTTTAAAATATGGACAAAAATGAAGACTTAACATTG
Organism: Noctilio leporinus; assembly: GCA_004026585.1. NCBI lineage: Eukaryota > Metazoa > Chordata > Mammalia > Chiroptera > Noctilionidae > Noctilio > Noctilio leporinus. Next base: position 70,323 of record PVIW01001393.1, on the reverse strand, counting down.
TTTTGTGCTAAAGCAGCCATATTTGCAAGGGGTGGAAATCATCCCACACAACAGTGAAGGTACTTAGTCAAAGACCTGGCATGAGACCGTCTAGGGATAAGATACTGAAGTACCGCTCTGTATCAGTACGTGTGTGCATGGGATCCTTCATCTGAGGCCTTGCAAGGCAAGCCCGCTGTGCCGCATTTAGAGGTAGAGCAAGGGAAGGGATATCAGTGGAAAATGAAGTGTTTATGTTAGGTACAGCTTTTAAAACAAGGTAATAAGGCTTCCTAAATTTCCTGTGGCATACTTTTATAGCTGCCTTCTGGCTTTTGTCTGGTGTAGGTATCCCTGATTAATTTTTTTCATCCAGTCTGGATTTTTTAAAAGTAAATATGAAAAGCAATAAATAAGTAATGAATAGTAAAAACGTATAAAAATGGCAACTGCTACATTAATTACAGTATTAATGAAAGGCTTAAATGAGTTAATAAAGATAGGTACTTAGTAGAGTGCCTATATATGACTATATATGACTTCTTTTTTAAGGACAGGGTTTTTTTAAAGGTATGTCAGCCTGAAGCACCCCAGAAAGACATTTTCATGCATTATGTTATATTAGAAAAGAAAAAAAGAATTGCATCCCTAAACAGATAAAATTTTTGAATCACAGTTATTTGAGTTAGCTCATTATTTCATTTTACTTACATAGATAGCAATGAAATACATTTACTCTGATTGCGAGTTTTGATATAGGAGATAAATAATTATTTTATTGATTTTCTGGGACATGGAAACAGTACAGTTGGGCTGCATTTAGAATAAATTGCATTTCTGTACTTTTTAACTCAATTGTGTCTTATGTTAAACTGTACATGTATGAAAGACAGAAAATAAAAGGACTTGGAATAAGTAATTACAAAAATCAGCAAAATTTTACTTTGACCATGTTAGCAAAATTCTATGTACTTCTAAAATGGTAAGCTATTTTGCAAAAGCCATATCAGCATGATTTTTTATGTGTAATTTTGGTGAGCGGAAAAACATGCTTCTTTATGTCTTGTTTTATGTGTTTAGTTTACATTTTAAATTATCAGTTAAGACTCCTAATTTAACGCCATACAAATGTGGCTCTTCTCTTTTGCATAAATTTAACTAGTTTCTGTTGAATCACAAAAAGTTAAGATTAAATGAACCAAACTAGTTTATTTTTATTTATTATTTTAGTCATGGAAAGTCTAAAAGCAAGTTTATGTTAATATGAGGCAAAGCAGAAGTTTCTACTATTTATTTAAATCTCTGATTATTTGGGCAAAATTTCAAAGTTACCCGTAGTCCACAGATATATGACTATAACTTGCTTACCCTTATTGACACATAAACTAATTTTATCAAAATAAAATTCTGATTTTCGTTTCTAAAATTTGCTATCTTTACATCTCTATTGTGAATTTTAAAATGCAAAGAATCACTAAGAATAATCTACCATTAACAAGGAAATCTGTTATGAATATATAGATGGAAAGATCTACCATCAAATGCTAAAGTACCATTGAATTATAGATCATGTATAAGAGAAATTACATCTTAAGTTGTGCTTTGACCAAGGTAAATAGGATGAGATAACCTGTCCTCTGGGACAGAGGACCTTGGGGAAATTCATGTTTATCTGACTGTTGAGTAGTTTCTTATTGATAGAATAATAGAAATTATTCTGGATGGCATCTCAAAATTAACATGAAGCTTAAAGGCTACACTTTAAGATTTTCTCCTGCTTTATTAGAGCACTACTGAACTGGCCACTAAATAAATGATTGAATGCCCAATTCTATTGGGATAGTTCAAGTTTAATGTAAGATTAGCAGGCTGAGACTTCTTAATTCCTACTCTTACACTGGATGTTTTGTTGGACACAGATGAATTTTGCAAAAAGATAATTGAATTTATATTTTTGCTTTTGGCTTACTTGCTAGTCAGCTTTTCACATTACTTACAGAATTTTTAAATATATGAAATAAGATAAAATACTTAACAGTTTTTTAAAAAGATCTAATTTATTATTTCCAGAGAAAGGGGAAAGGAGAGAGGCAGAGAGGGAGAGAAACACCAATGTATGATTACCTTTCACCTGCCTCCAGCTATGGACCTGGCTGGACACCTGGCTTGCAACCTGGTTATATACCCTGGCTGGGAATCAAACCAGTGACCTTTGGGTTTGCAGGCTGGTGCCTATTCACTGAGCCACCAGCCAGGGCTATTTTTTTTTTAATTCAGTTAACATTTATAAAAATTCGCAATGTTATTATTATTATTAGGACATTAAATTTTAGATATCCCTTTATTTGTTTTTCTGATTTAAAAGCATGAGATGTGAAAGCAGCCCAAGTGTTCATCAGTAGATGAGTAGTGAAACAACTATGGGGCATTTACACAATGGAATACTACTTGGCCATAAGAGATAAGAAATTTTTACTCTCTCGACAGTATAGATGGACCTGAAGGATATTATGTCAAGTGAAAAAGCCAGTCAGAGCAAGACAAATACCATATGATTCCATTCATATGTGGAATCTAATGAACAAACTGAACTAACAAAAATGGAAAGCATCAGAGAGCAGGATAATAGCCAAGGGTGGAGGATGAGGGTTAAAGGGTGGTGGGATTAAGCAAAAAGGAGAAAGGACTCATGGACATATGGAAAGCAGTGTGGTGGTTGCCAGGGGGAAGGGGTATAAGAGGACTAACTACAATAAAATAATACAGGCATGGAGACACGGATCAGGCTGACAGCAACCAGAGGGGAAGTGGGAGGGGGATAAGGATGGAAAGACGGGGAAGGGACTAGTCAGAGAACATGTATGAATGATTCATGGACAACAGTGTGGGGACTGACTGGGGGAGTGGGAGGTATACTGAGCAGAGGAGAGTAAAGTGGGAAAAATTGAGGCAACTGTAGTAGAATAACAATAAAATATTTAAAATACAATAAAATTTTTAAACAATACAATAAAAATAAAAAGGAAAAAAAATGAGAGCTCTAACACTGAGATTGTGAGGTAAGGAGTTTAGCATATCCCGTCTCTAAAACAAACTATAAATACTGGACAAAGTTGTCAAAAACAAATCTTTAGGGGCTCTAGAAGCTGATCAAATATGAACAAATGCCCTTTTGAAAAATTATTGGGTTTTGAATAGAAACAATCAAAGCCTGTGGTGTACTTGCTTAAGGCTACTGTCATCCATTCAGCCCAATAGGACTACAGTTGTACCAGGATGGAAAAACATGAAAATCCTCAGCGTCAGAGCTCAAAGTGACCTAATTTGGTGCAGAAGGCAGAAAAACCCACACTCATGTTGGTAAAATAGCAATTTCCATGGTAAGTGAATGAAGAAGATCAGCAGCTCTGATGGTCAAAGGTTGCAGTCGTGATTAGAACAAGCAAGGGTTAAGTGAACTAAGTGTTTTAACAACAACAACAACAAAATCCAGAAAATGAAACAGCCTTATATAAAGTCTCCACATAAGGCCTTTGCTGGTGACACAGTGGATATGGTGCTGGCCTGAGAACCCAAAGATTGCTGGTTCAATTCCCAGCCAGGGCACTTGACCAGGTTGCAAGCCAGGTCTGTAGCTGGAGGCAGGTGAAAGGCAACCATACATTGATGTCTCTCTCCCTCTCTGCTTCTCTCCCTTCCCCTCTCTCTAAAAATAATAAATCTTAAAAAAATAAAACAACTCTTCACACATTTCTGGCCACCTTCTGCGTGTATATGCATGAGGCAAGGAGTCCAAGATAAATGCACTTTTCTGGATGACCTAGAGACTGCTCACATATGCAGAGGTGATGCAAAGGGCCCAGGAAAACAACCAGATATTAAAGGTACTTTCCATCTAGCTTGAGCACAGCTTCTCATCAATCATTGCCTGGCTACCAAGTAACGCTGACTATCAAGAGCGAACCCTAAAATAGCAGGTTAAAAAATAGCTATTTGCGTAAAACTGAACAGACATGAATAGCCATATACTGCTGAAGAGACTGATTTTACAGATTTATTATGAAAAAAAATTAGTAAATAAGAAACAAAAACATCAAAGCAAATCTCATGGAGGAAGTCAGAATCCAAACATGCTAAAATGCATTATCTAAATATATGATTTAAGTGTCCAATTTTCAAAAAAATTCATGTGATAAGCAAAGAAATAGTTCCGTGTAGCATATACTCAGGAAAAGTCAGTAAGAACTGTTTTTAGTTTCCCCATATGTGAGAGTTAGCAAATAAAGACTGGAAGGCAGCCATTCAGTCAAGTGTGCTGTTAAGGCCTCTTTAAAGGGAAAATTTTCAGAGAGATACATAAACCTAAGATAATGGAAATTTTGGAGTTGAAAAGTACAATTTTGAAGAATACATGCTGCTAGATGTATATTTTCTGATCTCAGGACTTTCTACAAAGTTACATTAATGAATATAACATTGTATTAGCACATAAATGAAACAAAGTCTATAAATATATTTTTACACATATGATCAATTAATTTTTCAAAAGCACAGTGATGCTAGAAAAGTAGATTTAATTTAGAAAGAAAAAAAATCCTTAATTTTCACCTAGCACAATACACAACACAATTTGAAATGTATTGTAGATGTAAAAGTAAAAGCTACAACTATTATATTTTGGAAGAGTTAACAGAATAAGAACTTGGATGCTCTGGGTAGGCAAAGTGTTTCAAACAGGCCATACACACAATAGACATGCAAAAATATATAATTGAACTTTTTTATCATAAAAATTCACACTGAAATTTGTACAAAATTGTATACAATGCAGACGTCTAGCAAAAGGTAATAAAAATTATTAAAGGTTGCAGTGTAATCATACAATGGAATATTACTCAGCAATAAACAGGGAGGAATTCTTGGAATGCCACAATATAGATAAAAATATGTGAATGGAGCAAACCAGAGCAAACAAGAGCATACTCTGTATGAATCAATTTACAGGGGCCCTATAACAGCAAAACTATAGTAACAGAAACCAGATGGGTGGTTGCCTAGGGTGAGGCATGAGAATTTGACTGGGAAGGGGTGAAGGAGCATGAGAAAAAAATCTGCATAATGGGAATGTTTTATAGCTTAATATGGCCATCGTTTACTCTGCAGAATAACCTAGGCTCCATCTACTGACCTTTTCTCCCTCCAATGGGAACACTGTGCACCTTTAGTGTCATATTCATGGGACAGAATAGGTGAGGCAAGGTAATACATCTAAGTAGATTTAGGATTGATTAGTTTGAATAATTTTGGTGGGCTCTGGAATGCAGAGGTAGTTAGTTCCTAAAGGACAGGTACCTGGCCCTGGGATGATTAGAGCAGGAGAATACTGTCCCAAGTGTGAGAGTCCCATAGAAAAAGGCAGTTGGTCCCTGGCTAGTGTGGCTCAGTGGGTTGAGCGCTTGCCAGTGAATCAGAGGTTTACTGGTTTGGTTCCCAGTCAGGGCACATGCCTGGGGGTGGTCCAGGTCCCCAGCTGGGGACACACGGGAGGCAACTAAGGGTTTGGGATTGGTTGGTTTCCGAATTGAAGGCAAACTCCCAGGCAAGCCATAGACTCTGTGTAGCAATTAGTTAACCTTGGGAAAGGCAGTCCCTCCTGAGTCAGCAAGATGCAGATGCTGTTACTGGATCATGAACAGAAAAAAAAGTGAAAATAACGCTAATCCATGTTTTAAGTTTTCTTCCCATATCTGTTTGTTATTTTATTTATTTACATGTTTATATCTCCACTTTCTAGCTTTTTCACAACACTATAACCTTGTTGAAGGCAGGGCTCACATGTCACCCCACACAATGTCCAATGCACAGTAACATCAAACTAATATTTGTGAATAATGAGAAGACAAATCCTATTTCCTCGTATACTCTATCTTACCTTTTATTATGGTGCCATGAGTCTGATACTTTAATTTTTATTTTTCTAATAAAAAACGGCCTGCACTGTTTCAGTTTTCTACTGAAAAGGTAGGTTTAAAATGTAACAAACTTTTTAATGAGAAGAGATCTTGACTTCCATCTTTTAGAATTGACATTGGGCAGATTTATAGAGCCAACCCTGCCTGTAAAGCCTACATGATGGTAGAACTGGGGGGGGGGGGGGGGTGTAAAAAGAAAATATTAAATCCACCTCCAAAATGCCCCTTTCCTTAGGAGAAGGTAATGTTACTGAACAAGGGTGGGATTCAGCTACCTGCTGCCAAGCACAGACCTAAAACGAAGATTGGTGGGGAAGAAAAAAGGTCTTCCTTAACATGGTGCACAATTTGGGGGGGCAGGGACCCCCTACAGATTCTCTCTCCCACAAAACACAGAAAATATCCTTTTCCCAAAAAAGAATGCAACCCAAAACCAAGCCCAGAGATCGGGCCCCGTCCTGTTCTGACCCTCAGAGCACAGGGCTGATGCGCAGATGACGGCTCCCAGCTTTAGGCTCCCTCCCTGGTGCACATGTGTGGGGCCCTGCACCCAGGGCTCCTTGCATCCCCAGCCCACAAGCATTTCAGTTGTGCGTCCCTAAGCAGATTCTAGAGGAAGAGACGCCACAGCAGAAAGATGCCCCAGGTGTTCCATGGGCCACTAACAGTGTGCATGTCCCCAGGGCAGGCAGAACTCAGTTTGAGCAGAAGCCATGAGCCCAGCCGGGACCCCTACTGGGTGAGCTTCTTCCTACCTTCTGTTTAAATTTCTTGGCCCAAAATTTTATGTGCTCTGGGAGCATCCAGTTTTCTCGACTGGCAGGTCTGCACCTCCCCTTTGCCATCATGTTAACCTTTGGGTATACGTGCCTCTGTGACCTCATGTTTCCCCTACAATCTGGAACCAGAAGGTGGGTAGGAGAAGTAGCCCTTGTCACTCTTGTTGACCTGGCACAGTGTCCCTGCTCAGGGTGGGGCATCAGACCCCGCTAGCTGGGTTGCTGGGGCATCAGGGCCTGCTAGCTGGGTTGCTGGGGCAATGCAAACTGCCACTCTGGTTTGTTTACTCTTTACCCAGGGGTATTTAATTCTGTCACATACCAGGCCTCCTCCTGCATCTCCTGCACCCCTCCCTCCCTTTGGAGAACACAACCTCATGTAAAGCCCTGGAAAGAACAAAAATCTTTACCTGGGCAAAGATGTCTAAAATTTTACTACACAAGTAGCAGCTGGGGAAATTTATAGATTCTTGATGGCAAGTGAGTTTGATTTTTCCTAACCTACAAAATTATACATGATATCACTTTTAAGAAGAAAAGTCACAACTCCCTTCCATTAGGAAAATGTAAAACTTGGTATGCCTAAATGAAGAATTGGTTCCCAGGTCATGTGAACCTTCTTGCCTATCATTTTATTGATGATATTTTTTATTCGTTCCCAATTCAATTCTACTTATAAGAGGAAAAATAACTTATTTCACTGTTTCAGCACTTAACATATATGACCTTTATCTCTTCTCTACAAATCCATTTATCCTACCTTGAAAAGCTGTAAGCCCTGTGGATGGGGTGGATGTCAAAAGGAACAACCCATTCTTTTTAAAATTGGGAAGAGACAGAATTCCTTCCTAGAAATCCTGCCTCTTTATGCTGTCACCTGTCTCATCATATACCCCATGTGATGGTGCTAAGAAGGGACATTAGTGGCAGTAACTTACAAATGCCAACAAGCATATACTTCTTTTTTTTGTATGTTAGCAATCACACTGTACTTAAAAGATTCTCTGCAGTCTATTTAGCAAGTTCTCACATATTGTTACTTTTTGTCCTTTTTTGGAGTAAATTTCTTCAACAGATTCTGCTTTCATATTCAACTATTTACTGCACTGTGTATGCACCAGATCTAATACCTTTTGGGAGGAATAGAAGGCTAGTTGTTAGCCACATTTTTCATGACTCGATGGTTAAATCATTCAATTTAATTTAGAATGCCTGCACTGAGTTTTTCAACATAGAACCATGGAGTCAAAGGGATAGGGAGCAAAAGGTACAGATACTTAAATGGATAACTATACGTTTAACTTCATTAAATTAATATAAGCATAATGCTTGGTTAGCTACCAATTGTTCACAGTAGGGTTTGGGGAAAATGGAGGTCAGGGAAATGCCTGTCCTCTTCCTGGGCATCTTAATTTCTGTTTGAACACTAAGGAGAATGAGCAAGATAGCCAATTTTTTGGCTATGTCTCTAAACATATGGTTACCACAAAGAACCTTAGAACTTTTTCTGTACTTGCATGCATCTACGCATTCCCAGCTATGTAATGTTGGCTTTCAGACCTTTTGTTCCCATTCTTTCATCCCTAGCCCTAGTGCCCCTGCCTCAATTCTTCACTGATCATTCCTCTTGTGGGTTACTCAGTTTCCTCCCCTATTTCTACCTATATCTTTCATATGCTTTAATAACTTGGTCTTTTTCATGTATGCTTATTATCAGATTTCCCTGGTTCTTAAAATAATATTAATTCCTCCTTATCTCTCTTTCTCAAACTGGGATACTGTATGTTAGTCCCATGAGAGTGTGATGAGGGGAAGAGGCCATTTGTTTAAAAGATTTATTTGGTCAGCTGCACAAGCCAGCTGAGTCCAGAAAGGTAGGAAGGTGTCAGCAATGAACAAAAGAAAGGCAGGGTTTTTTAAGGGGGGAAGAGGGGAAGAAGTTGAAAAGACTCTCTGTTGATGGCTTCGGGAGAGTTGGCCCTTAGAATAGAGGCTTACAAAACAGAAAAGAAGGTCTTGCCAGCAGACCAAGATATCTCTGAAGGACACAGGCCTTCACTGGTGTCAGCAGTACTGTGGGGGCAAATGTATTGGGGGTCAGGCATCCCTCACACCAGCAGTTACTGTGGGGACTTGCTAACACTAGACCTGGATTCCCAAACTCCAGGTCTTTTGCCTAATGCTGTATACCCCAAATTAGGCCAAGGGGCACTGAAAGCCAAAGGATACTCATGACACATAGCTATTGTTGAGTATCAAGGGTTTGATTATTATTTGCTTTCTATTTAGTATTTGTGGAAGAAAAATATTCTTATTGAAATTATGTCAGTATATATGAAATACAATATAAACTGTGTCTTTATTTAAAGGTGGTGACAATTCAGCATTTACATTGGACTTGCCGTGTAGATGATAAGTTCCTGTTGTTCATGGAATAACATTTATATGTTTGTTACTGCTTTTTACTCTTGTTATGAACAAGGTGATGAAGATCAATGGCATCTGGGGTGGGAATAGAGGAGGAGGGGGAGGGGAGCGAGGAACCTGGGAGAGAGGGGACCAGAAAGGAGCTTCTGGGAAGGGGACTTTGTGTCATATTTTTCATGGAAATGTTATTCTTCAAGCAATTTTTAGAGTTTATGTCCCTTTATTTTCACCTCCCTCTGCCTTCACCTGTTGTGAGTTTACCTTCCGCTTCTTCATCTTAGGTAAGATCACACTTCCAGTTGCCCTGCTCTTACAACATTGTGTAGGGAACATTTGACACTGTTTACTTGATTTCACGACATACAAAGGCTGTTATTAGATGGTCCCTGTACACATGTCCAATAGCATCTTCAGCCTCCTAATTGTGCTGAGGCTTCTGCCTCATGTTCTCATACTTTTATATCACTGAAAGTAAGTTCCTGCTGCTTGAAATCTTCTCTCCTGCTTAATATTTATTTGCCGTCCAACCCTCACCTCAAATGATACATCTTTTATTAATTCCTTACTTTTGAGAAATAACTTTATTTCATCATGAATCGCATGGCACCTTGTACTAAAGAAAGGAGTCCAGCCCTGGCTGGTGGCTCAGTGATATGTACCAGCCTGAGAACCCAAAGGTCACTGGTTTGATTCCCAGCCAGGACGCATAACCAGGTTGCAAGCCAGGTCTCTAGCCAGGTCCGTAGCTGGAGGCAGGGAAAAGGCAACCATACATTGATGTTTCTCTCCTTCTCTGCCCGTTTCCATTCCCCTCTCTCTAAAAATAATAAATAAAATCTTTAAAAACAAAAAAAAAGGAGTCCAGCATTGGACAGCATCGAAATAAAGATTAAAGGCAAAAAAAATGTGTAGGATACTGGTAGAGTGAAAAAAGTGATCTGAGAAAAGAACCAGCCTGGCTCAAAATAACAAAAATGAACTATCACGCTCCTCCTAATGACTGGATGCCATACCGTCTCTAACCGGCCACAGTGATTCAATCTGAGTATGATCAAACTCTTAGTCTAACTGATTACTTGCAGTGTAGAGCAAACAGAAGAGCATGTCAAACTTCACCATTAGAATGAAATCAGCAAAATTCAAACTGTGGAAAATGCTATCATACAAAAGGCCTAGTTTTTCAACACTCATGTTTCTTCTAAGGAAGAAAAGGAATGGAGGTAGAACTGTCAATTATATGTGTCAATTATGAGACACTTGAAACACACATGGAATAAGACCCAATTATAATGTGTGTGTTTACCTATGTGAGGTAAACTCTTAAGAAACCCAAGGAAGTAATTACTAAAATAGTCAAGAGGAAAGAAAGAGACTGAGATTGAGAGCACATGTATATACGGGTGTTCACTATGCAATGATTTATTAACATTATTTTTTTGTGCGTTTTTCTGGTCAGTTCTCTTTTTGCAGCAGCTAATTGACTCCACTTCCCAACCACTTCCCTTGTCTAGCTCTCACATGCTGGAGCCACCATACACTTCTCCTAGTCGCCCAGGTCAGACACTAGCCCTTCTGCCCCAGAGCCTAACCAATTATTCAAATGAGCCAGGTAGCATGTAAAATTTAATTAATCTAACCTGCATGCCATACGCAAATTGCATTCTGAAGCTCTAACTTGATGGTGTCCTGTCAACAGATATAATCCTTTGGCTGTGGCCCTGAATGGCAGACTTCTTTTGCAACTGTTAAATAACAAAGACTTTTGTCTTTTCACTATACAAGTGCCATTAAGTTGTATTATCCTGCCTTCAAAAGAATCTCTTTTTTTAAAGATTTCATTTATTATTTTTAGAGAGAGGTATAGGGAGAGAGGGAGAGGGGGAGACAGACATCAATGTACAGTTGCCTTTCACCTGCCTCCAGCTATGGACCTGGCTGGAGACCTGGCTTGCAACCTGGTTATGTGCCCTGGCTGGGAATCGAACCAGTGACCTTTGGGTTCGCAGGCCAGGGCCTTACCCACTGTGCCGCCAGCCAGGGCAAGAATCTTTAAATCTTTTAAAGCAGTATGCAAACTCATACAATTTGCTTGCAGGTACTCTACTTTAGTATACAATTAGAGGGCATGTGTCACAAGCGAGCAAGACCAACACCAAAAGACAGCATTCTGGAAAATGGGATCTAACCCAGGAGACTGGCAAAGAGAAGCATGAGATGATGTCTATAAGACTGTAGAGCAACTCAGGGTGAGAGAAGCTTCAGGAGCTATAGGAGGGCAGTTTTTGGACGGGACAGTGGGGTAATGAAATGATACATTATTTGGAAAATATATTGATAGTTTATTGACAGGTTTGTTGGAATAGAAAGAAGAGGAAGAGGTAAGAAAAATTAGAACAAATAAAATAATAATTAAAGAAAATCATTTTAAGAAAGAAAAATATCAAATTATAATTATTGCTTTAGTTGAAACAATATTCATGTATAAAATTAACATAACATTGGCTATTTAACCCATAGCCCATAGATGTCGTGAATCTAGGAATATGGAAAGGGGAGAAAGAGGAGTGTAAGAATAGAAATCTTGAACATAGTAAAAGGAATTCAATTGAAAATTTGATGAACCATGGAATAACATTTTATAGCCAAAACAATGGTCACATTAAAAGATGTCTCTTAAAAATAAAGCTGAATAAATATATATTTATTTATATATAATTTAAATATATATTGTATGTGTGTGTATGTGTGTATATATCTGTGTGTGTGTATATATATATATATATATGAGACAAATATGAGGAAAAAACAACTAAAAGAACAGAAAATGTTTGGCCCCAAGAATGGGAGTACAAACTCAAAATAACAAAACATTTCCACTTTCAGCAAAATGGCAACATAGTTAGGAAACAATAGCAAATCACTATTTAACGTTATTAGGATTTTTTTCTAATATTCTGACTAAAACATTCTAAGAAATGACGTGCTAATGTTTGTCTTTTTTCATATTTAATTTTATTTCACCATTTTTGTTACAGATTCTGAAGTCATGTCTGAACTTCCCGGAACTGAAAATATTGCAAGTCTATTTGTGATCTAATTGAAGTATCTGAAGAAGCCATTAATTTTAGTATGTGTTTTATATTTCTATTTTCTGAGTAAAATGGAAATAAATATACTCTTATTATGAAGCAAAATAAATCCTAAATACTACTTTCCCACATCAGTTTGAGCAATAGAATTTGATTTAATCCATTGAGCAAAACCATTTTCATTTAAGCTTAAGAATCATGACAATAGGATTACAAACCAAAACAGAGATTTTAGAAATGTCCACCCTCTTGTTGCACCATTTCCTAGGAGAGTCCAAAGCTGATATTTTTGCATTACAAAGGAATAAGATTTTTGCCCGGACCAGTGTAGTTCAGTTGGCTGGGCATTGTTGCACAAAGAGAAAGGTTGCTGGTTCAATTCCACATTAGGGTACATGCCTGGGTTGCAGGTTTGGTCTGGATCAGGCGTGTGTAAGAGGCAACCAGTTGATGTTTCTCTTTTGCACTAATGTTTCTCTCTCTTTCTTTCTCCCTCCCTTCTCATCTCTAAGAATAACTAAGCACGATCTTCAAAGAAAGAAAAAGAAAGAAAGAAAGAAAGAAAGAAAGAAAGAAAGAAAGAAAGAAAGAAAGAAAGAAAAAGAAAGAAAGAAAACTTTTGTGGCAAGTTAAAGTAGTGATTTGTATCTTGTTCATGAACTCAGAAACTCAGAGACAGAAACAAAAACACCTTGATTAGGTGTATCGCATCAAATGCAGAGTATTTTGAGGGCAACTGAAGTTTAAACATCTAAGAATAAACACACCATTTTAATTTTTTAAAAATGAAAAACAGATTGACTCAGAGTGTAGGGAAAGTGGGGAAGGGGAGAGCAGGGGGTGGAAATGAAATGACTGTAATACAGCAGTAAAATTAAATTAAAAAAATGAAAAAAGAGAAAATGAAGTGCAATGAGTGGAAGTATTTTGTATCATAATTGAAAATTGTGCACTGCCCTTTTCAAAAGACTAAAAACAAAAAAAGCATAGGACAGAAAATGAATAAAAAAGCTAAAAATATTGGCTATAATCACTTAGTTTACTATTATTTGTCAACAACCCAAAAGAGACTATCAAAACTGAGATGTCTACTTCATGGAATGATCGTAAAACAAAAGCTAAATAGTATATTTATATACAGGATGGAGCAAAAGTAGATTTACAATCAAGAGTACACATGTATTATTCTTTATTAAGTATTGTATTATTTTCCATACAAATAACTGTAAACTTAGTTTTGCCCCACCCTGTATATTTCTATATATCTATATATTTGAATAAGCTCAAATATCTGTAACCTTTTTGCTTTCTTTGGTCATAGGCAATACCTCAAGTACTAAATCCTATAGAGAATTTTTTTAATGACTCTAACTTGGACATAAAGTTGGAAAAATACCATTACTTAATGATAACAGCTGCAACTAAGTAGGAAGACAGCTAGAACATAGAAATATTGGTCATGTTGGGGGAAAAGATTCTCCATCCAATCATGATGAGGTCTTAGGATCCACACAGTGGATTGTAGGGGACTGAAATCCACTTACAGTTAAGGCAGGACTGCAAGTAGAAGGTAAAGAAGCAGGTGGAAAATCATATTAAGTATGCATAAGAATCACCTGATGGTTTGCTAAAGAGCGGATTTTGCATCCAATCTTGGAGTTTCTAGTAGGTCTAGGGCAGAGCCTGAAAGTACTGAATACTAATGTGCTCCCAGAAAACAGTGATAGCTGAAAAATACCCTGAAACTTCTGTTTCCCTAGTTCCCCCACCTCTTTGTGTTCTGAGAAATGGCTTTTTACATAGAACCACTCTTTTCCATGGTAGAAAAGACTCACCGTCCACACTTTCTCCTCACTCGCACAGACCTGCAGATAATTATTGTTTACTTGTGACAAAGCCAAATACAAACCCTCTAATTAGCTAAGATGAGCCCTGCTCGGCCCCCTGACACTAGCAGCGCAGAGAGAAACTCCTTTCAGCTGGCTGAGACTTCCCCTGATTGCAGAACAATCACAGATGGAAATCATTCCTTCTGCAGTTTGTTTTGCTCTCACTACCAAAGTCTCAGGCAAAACACGCTGAGGCACTCTGATTTTCCTGCTTGCACAATTACAGTACAATAAGCGGGATGAAATCAATCTCCTTATTTGTTTGTTTGTTTGGTCTATGATAGGCCCGCATTTTACAATTCTAAGTAATACCCAAAAGATTCTTGTGCTGCTACCCTGGGCAGCTAGCTCACTCTGGAAACTGCCCTCTTGTGCAATTAGAGGCAATTGGCAGGGTGTGTGATTCACAGGACAAAGCCAGAGGAAAACTGTTGAGTAATGAACCTGGTAAGAAATTGGGCCGAGTAACAATTGTTCTCAGGTGAAAGTTAGGCTGGAATAAAAGGGGAGCAACCCACTTCTCAGACTTGGTGGTTTAAGAGTAAGTTTCCTCCCCAGGCTGACTTTACCACCTTCCTCCCGTTCGGTGGAGTCATCCCCAAAAGTTGTGTGATCCTGCACAGGAAAAGGCAACAAGCCTGGAGGCCTGGAGAAACTGAAGAAGGAAAAGAATCTTCCAGATACAGTAAGTAATCCTGGTCTTAAAGAATTCATTTTATGCCTCCTGTATTATGGCTACCAAAGTCATTAAATTGCTGCAATATCTTCCCTGTTTATAAAGTTATTATATAGTTCTCAGATTTGAACCCCCTTTCCACACTGTCTCAGATAAAGACAAACAAACAAACAAAAAAAAAACACCTAAATTCTATTTTAACTCAAGGAAACAAAGATGAAAATGTCTAACAGAATTCATGTTTTAAACATTGCCTCTGCGCTCATCTTCCGTGTCAGCAAAGCTAACAATTTGGGTGCTGCTTCTCAGCACGGCCGTGTAGGTGCTCCCTTGCAGTACAAGTCTTGGAGCGTGACATTTCTATCTTTGGCCCAGCGTTAATGATGTTCCATGCTGACCCTCTTGTGTGAAGGCAGCGCTGGAGAGCACCGCTTTGATAGCAATGTTTACATGAATGTTTGATAAGCATCTGTCAGCTCCTTGCATGGACAAGCCCAGGAACACAAAAGAAGCCAGGAAACCCTGGAGTTTTTGCCACCTGAAAGCATAATCCAGTGTGTTTGCTGAATTTCAAATCAGCACTGAGATTGTTCTCTTTGTAGCTTGGATTGTAATTTATGTATTATTTACTCAAAAAAAAAAAAAAATAAGAGAAAGCATAAAAGACAATTACTTTTTCTAAAAAGCATTTTGTCTATGGAGGACAAAATTCTTTTAATGTGTACTTATCTTGCTCTGTACATATCTTTTGTGTCCAGTGGGACACCATTGGACACAAAATATCATACAGATTGAAGTAAATTTCACGGGTCAAATGGAGTTTTAAGAAGATTGTGTTTCTTTCCCCCTCTCTAAATTAGAATGCATTTAGCCTTTGAAAGGAAAGATAGTGCTTAAGAAAAACTTTGTATGTATACAGAGCAATGTATATTTTGTGTGTCTTAATGTAGGCAATACAGAAAAAATGCACGTATTAATTGGTTTTAAATTTTTTGAGACCCCCCCCCACTTTTATTTTGGCAATGATTTGTGCGCTCTTTGTTCAGTTACCCATTATTCCTGATATAGGATTGTAGACAACCATTTTGGTTTTGACATTTCAGAGATATAAAAAGTAAAATTTTTGTGGTGCCAGAAATATCAGCTTCATCTCTTAAAATAATGTCTGCAAACTTCCTGGCCTTTCTGCCACCAAAAAATGAATAAAATAGTTTACTGGTACCTGGTATCCTATAAATGACAGATAAGATTAGAAATCATTGGAGTGAGCTGAATATTAATGTCCAAATAAAAATCATGTATATAAATCTGCTTTCATTGATGGTGGTGCCCTCAAAAATCAAACAGGAGTATACTGGGAAAAAAAGAATGAGAAATCTGTCTTCACGTGCTTCTCATCTTTCCTGCTGATAGGTTATGTCAAATTGACTTGAGTTGTGCGCATTCTTAGTTTGCTAAAAGTCTTTGAATTTGTGTATCAAGCTATCCTTGAAGCTAGTGGTATCCCCTAAATTTCTCACTTATGTGAGCCAATATGTTTCTTAAAATACAACAGTGGCAAAAACATTTAACCTAGATTGAGACTGTGTTAATTTGCAACATAGAGACTTGTAATAGCAGTCCCTTGAACATCTCTGGCAATGCTCGTTTGGTGGAGATATATTCTATCATTTTCTTTTTAGGGTGAATTCATAATATTATTAGATATATTAGATATATTAGATATATTAGATATTCAATTTATATTTTTCCTAATAAAAAGGGAACATTCATTCTTTATTATGGCTTGGATTTCCCTATATATATGTGTTAGAATTGGTCATTTATAGTCTTAAAAATATTTTCAATGTTGAATATACCTTTGTAAATTATTAAACATTCTAACTTCTGAGTAAACCCACTTTCTGAGTGGGCCTGTCTATAGTAGGAATATGCTTACTTGATATCACACACACATATATTCTGTTACACAGGAAAGCTATCATAGAAAATTAATTCCAATTAATAAATTGGAATTCTGTTTTTATAAATTCCTATGAGCAAGATTTATGGCTAAATACCATTGGAAGTTGCCTTCATATTAAATCAATAGGACAACGTCACAACAGTGTGTTAAATATTGAGGAAAAATGAAATAATGGATGTAAATAACAGGAGATATTATAACAATCTATGATATGATTGATAATATTAATTAGAGAAAATGAAGAAGAGGAAATAGTTGTAAAGCATCTTGAAAAATGTATATGTGTGCTAAGAATTGATAAATATTTAGATTTGCAAATGATGGATGAATTGGTTTCTTAGACTGAGTAGAGATGAAAATGAACCATTGCTATCAAAGAACTTACTTGGAGAAAAAGCTAATGCACATGAATTCGCTTAAAATATTTAATTCTACATTGGGTAGAGTTGACTAGAAGAGGAAATAGTTTACAGAAGTGGAGATCAATAATACCAGAAGAGACTAAAGGAAAGAAATAGAAGATAATCAAGTTTAAAATGAAAATTTAGATAAGCAGAGGTGAAATGCAAGGGTGACTGAATGTAATAGCTGAAGAAAGAGCATGGGGTCTGAATTAATAGAGCAGAAAGGTCTCAGTGAGGTTGCTGATCTCATGTATCTCTCCAAGGAATAAACAAACAAAAAACACCTTTTTCTTTACTTGAAAATTTGACTAAATTAATGTATGGCACCAGGGAATAAACAAAATACATGGTTTTCTTTACATGAGTATTTGACTAAATTAATATGTACAATATATCACTTTCTTAATTTTTACATGGGAATTCTAAATGGGTTGTTTTAAAGAATGAAGGAGCTGACCTGCAAATATCCTGCCAAGAGAACGAGCTTGGAAGTTTTTAGTGACCTGGCGTAGTAACATAATCTGAGAAGGAGGAGGAGGAGTAGGGAGCATAGGAAAGTTTGGATAGAAAATCAAGGGTAACCTCAAGCAGGGGTATAAGCATGATACAATTTGGGGTCATACTTCAGTATTAAGTCATTGGAAAATATTAAGTAAGACACTAACATCTTGTTTACATTCTAAGAAAATAACTATTAAATAGTGATAGTATTTATTAGGTAAAAAAGTTGGTCAAAGAGTGGAAGTATGGAAATGAAGTAGCTTATAGTTTAGTGCTATAGTCCTGGATAAAGATGCACATGGAGTGGTGAAGAGCCTGACAATGCACAATAAGAAGAGTGGATATCAGTTCCCAGCCAGGGCACATAACCAGGCTGCAAGCCGTAGGTGGAGGCAGGTGAAAGGCAACCATACATTGCTGTCTCACAGCCTTTTTCCCTCCCCTATATTATTTAAAAATAATAAAATCTTTTTAAAAAGAGTGAATAAATTGGTGGTGGATGTTTTTAGGCAAATCAACAGTGCTCAGTGATGTATTTGGATGGAGGATGAAGGAGAAGAAATCACCAAGAAGAACCTGCAGGTTTTTTAGTTTAGTAAGCAGGTAACTGTAGGGTGTTGACATTTATTGCAAAGGAAGAGATATAATTTTGAGCAATCCTAGCCCTTTTAAGAGATTTTAAAACAAATACACCCAAATGTAAGTCAAAGTAGGGTATACAATATTGAAAGAAGAGAATGCAGATTGAGAAAAACTTAAAAGAAGGTGTTGACAGCAAAAGCATTGGGGAACATAGATCTGGATCAAGCTCTATGGATAGAAGTATAGATACCAAACGGAAGAGTGGCTGTCAGAGGAACATCTTAATTAGAAGTTCCAGCAAAAGTTAACAATAGCTTCTTCCCTATCATTTACTCAGAGGATTAATGATTTCTGCAAAGTTGGTTGGCAAACTTAACCTTTGGAAAGTCATTTCCCTATAGCCAACTGTTTTTTTAATCTTACAAGAAAGTCAAGAGGAGATATATACCTCATCAAGCACTGAACAGGTTAGCTTCTGAAATAAATGATAATTTAGTCTGTTCCTGTGTTAGTGGTAAGATATTACATACCTTGAGCAAGTCTGTAAAAAATATTTATGATTAGTAGCTGAAATTTACTTTCTAATATTAGGGATTTTTAGAGATGATTTCTGAAGGCAATTAATACAATGTATATGAATAGTTGACAAACAATATGTCAGTGAAGTGTAAGAGAAAATTTTATTTTCTAAAATCCTGAAATTGGCCCTGGCTGGTGGCACAGTGGATAAGGTGCCAGCCTGCAAACCCAAAAGTCACTGGTTCAATTCCCCAGCCAGGGTGCATAATGAGGTTGCAAGCCAGGTCTGTAGCTGGAGGCAGGTGAAAGGAAACCATACATTGATGTCTCTCACCCTTCCCTTCTCTCTAAGAATAATAAATACAATCTTTAAAAACAAATCCTGAAATTGTTGCTAGAAAGCCAAGTGTACATTTTTGTAACATGCTTGTATATATGATTTCAATTTTACTATTACAAATTACCTCTGATGTGACTTAACTGAAAGAAGACTCATCTGAATTATAAAAGCCCACAAAAATACTTAAAGCAAAATCTAGTATACACAGAATTATAATTAGTATTAATATAATTACTCAAAATAAAAAAATGTTGCCATATACTTTACCTTCAAACTGTTTAACAAGTTGAACAGGATCATTTTAAGTTAGTATGTGGCATTATTGGCAAACATTTCAGAATGTACTTAAATTATTTTTCAAGTGCATTGGAAAAATAGATTTCATATAAAAGATGACTATTACTCCCAAATAAACAGATCAACAAGCTTATTAAAAAAGGTAAATATTATTCTAGTTTCCTCAGATAAATCCAATGTCAAGTCACTAGAATTTGTATTCACTGATTTTTATATATAAATGATCATTTAGTAGTTTACTAAAAAGCAGAAAAAGATAGTTTTCTTATTGAAGTTTTTTCTAGTCAAATATAGTAAAGCTTAAATGTAAATCAGTTTCTAAATTGGCATTAAAATAATAACTTAAAATTAGAAACAATGAAGACCTTTTAGCCAACATATTTTTAATACTTTTAACCATTTTTATTTTCACACCCATTATAATAATTTTATGTATATGGTATGTATATTTCTAATATCAGTTCAACTTTATTTCATGTTAGCACAATAGAATACATAGATAAACCCAATCCAAAATTTTAAAGTCTAAATTATTTTTTTGAAGAAGAGAAAAATGCTAATTGATATGTTTTGTTTTTCTACGAGCTGTGCATTATATACTGTACAACTAGCTTAGAATAACAAAATTCAGATTGGGGTAAACTGGAATAGCTATATGCAGATACAATTTTTCCATGTAGATATGTACAGGGTGGGGCAAAAGTAGCTTTACAGTTGCTCATATGAAAAATAATACAATAATACAACAAAAAGTAATAATATGAGCACAGTGTTTTGTGTACTCAAGACAGTAAATGTACTTTTGCCCAACACTATATATGTAATATGCAATATGTGTTTGTCAAGATATATAGATATTCATGATTTTGTTCATAAAAAAACATCATCCTTCCCCAGGGATCTGTTATTTCTAATAGAAACTTTTACTTATGAAAACTTAGGCCATTTTAGAGTATCATTTATAACACTACTTTAAAATGCTAAAAAGCAAAAGCAGTGCAGAAATGCATTAAACAAAACTCAGTATTATGGCTTTCAAAATATTTCATTTCTTTATATTTGACAATGCAAATCTCTAGAAGCTTTATGATATTATTACTTTCTCCCCTATAACAATGTTTGCTTCTAGGGAAGATTAACCCAAGCTCTGGCCTGGTAGCACACTCGGTTGGGGTGCCATCCTGTGACACCAGGGTTGTTGATTTGATCCTCGTCAGGGCATGTACGATGGGCAACCAATGAGCGCATGGCTAGGTGGAATAGCAAATGGATGTTTCTCCCTCTCTCCCACCCTCTCCCATTTTTTCTCTCTCTAAACTCAGTGAATTAAAAAAAATAAATAAAAATGTATTAACCCAAGAAATCTCCTGGAATATTGGTGGAGAGCTGACATAACTGAATGCCTTCAATATACCATGGCAGTTTCTTAAACAAACTCAGACGCTGCCTCCATTATCCATAGGAAGCCCAGCTTCTTTACAAAGCAAGTCAGATTCCACAGACAGTGGTCTTTGCCAACACCTGCAACTCCGCATCAGTCTGTATGTAGCACACCACACCATGGGAAGACCAGCCCTTGGAGACCACCTGTTTCTATCTTTGCTTATAATAATCCTTCTACCTGGAAGTTTTTCTCTGTAGGACCTATAGGGAAATACTGTTTTGTTGTCAGTGCCTTTGGGTACCATCTCCTCTGTAGCCATTTGCTAATATCTTTGTCTTACTGCTTTTCTGTGCTTGCTTTTTCCTCTGCTTTCATAACATTTTATGTATGTTCCTAGCATTTTACTACTGAGAATATAGTACATGCATCTCTTTAGTTAATATGTTCCATCCATTATGCACTTACAGGTTTTAAAAAATGGAGTAGAAAATAGAGTTCTCATATATATCTCCTTCCCCTCCCCATTTCCCTGGTTATTATATTTCATTAGAGTAGTATCTTTTACAAATATAAGCCAATACTGATATATTACCAGTATTCTCCCTGGTTACACTAGGTTCAGTCTTTGTGTTGTACATACTATAGGTTTTGCTAAATGTATAATACTAGATATTCACAGGGTAATACAGATTAATTTTATTGCCTTAAAAATCCCTTGTTCATCCTTTCCTCTACATGATATCAACCAGTGATGATCTTGCTGTCTCTGTAGTTATGTTTTCCAGAATGTCATAATTTGGAATCATACCGTATGTTGCCTTTTCTGATTGGCTTCTTCCATTTAGCAATGTGCATTTAAGGTTCCTCCATGTCTTTTCATGGAATAATAGCTTATTTCTTTTTACTGGTGAATAACATTTACGTTTATGGATAAGCCACAATTTGTTTATCCATTTGTCTATTGAAGGACATGCTGATTGCTTCAAGGTTTTGGCAGTTATGTCTGCACAGGATTTTGTGTGGCCATCAGTTTTTAACCCATTTGAGTAAATACCGAGCAGTGTAAATGCTGGATCACAATGGTAAAAGTTTTGTAAGAAATTGTCAAAATCTTTCAAAGTGAAGATACCATTTGCATTTTCATCAATAATGAAGGAGAATTTCTGTTACACCACATCTTCACAAGTACTAGGTATTGTCGGTGATTTTTTTTTAATTTTTAAAATTTTATTTTTATTCTAGAGAGAGTAGAAATGGGGGAGAAAAAAAGGGCAAGAAACATCAATGTGAGAGAAAAACATCCATACACACTCTGTCTGGGGACTAAACCTGCAACCCAAACATGTGACCTGACTGGGCGTTGAACCACTGACTTTTCAGTTTGTGGGACAACATTCAACTGACTGAGCCATACTAGCAGGGTTAGTGTTTTTTATTTTGGGTATTCTAATAAACATATAGTATTACCTCATTATACTTTTTATTTTCGTACACTTAATTGCCATCTGTATCTTGTTTTTTCTTTGATGAAGTGTCTCTTCAGATCTTTTGCCTACTTTTTAATTGCATCAGTTGTATTCTTATTGATGAGTTTTAAGAGTTCTTGATGTATTTCAGATACCAGTTCTTTATTGGATATGTTTTAACAAATTTTTTTCTCCCAGTCTGTGGTCTTTCATTCCCTTAACAGTGTCTTCCACAGAGCTGGACTTTTTATTTTTAATGAAATGTAACTTATTTTTCTTTCCAAATCATGCTTAAGGTGTTACATTTAACAAATCATTGTCCTATCCAAAGCCACTTGTATTTTCTCCTGTTATCTTCAGGGAATTTGATAGTTTTGTACTTTATAATTACATCTAGGATCCATTTTGAGTTAATGCTGGTTAAGGTATAAGGTATAGATTTACAGTTATTTTTTCCAGTGTAATATTTGGTTGTTCTAGCATTATTTGTTGAAAAGGTTGTCCTTTTTCTACTGAATTGCCTTTGCTCCTTTGCCAAGGGTCCTTTATATTTAAGATCCATTCCCAACTCTCCATTCCTGACTTCTTAAAATTTTCTAAGTTTTTGAAATTTGAATTTGATGTGCTTGTATATAGATATTGGGGGAATTTTTTTCTACGTGGTCTTCTGTAAAATTTATGGGTCTGTGGTTTGGTGTCAGTAATTTTAGAAAATTTCAGTCATTATTGTTTTAAACATTTATCCCATTTCTCTCTTTCTTCTGGTGTTCCCATTATGTATACATTTCTATCCCATTTGGAGGTATTCTGTTATTTTTACTTCATTTATTTATTTATTTATTTATTTATTTTTGGCATTTATATTTCAGGAGATTCTATTGAAATTTCTTCATGAAGAGGAGAAGCTTTCTGACTCTTTCTTTGGCTATGTTGATTGTGTTGATGAGGCCATCAAAAGCGTTCTTCATTCCCGTTGCAGTGTTTAATTTTTAGCATTTTAAGTTATTTCTAAGAGTTTCCACTTCTCTGCTTGCATTACCCATATGTTCGCAGGTGCTGTTTACTTTTACCATTAGAACCCTTAGTGTATATTTTCAGTTGAATTTACTGGGTGACATTGGTTCACAGCACCTTAGTTTTCAAATGTACAATTCAACAAAGCATCACCTGCACACTGTACCATGTGTCCATCACCCCAGGCAAAGTTTCTTTCCATCTCCATTTCCTCCTCCTATTCTTCTTAACTAGATAGTCCTGGTTAAGAATAGTTTGTTCAGGGAGTATCTCAAAATAGCTACTTTTAGCTTCCCCAGCTGGAAGTATTAAGGGAATATTTATGTAGAGGTTCTGAAGGTGAAACTACTAACAATTCAGTGATAGACCTCCCTAAAACTGCTCTCCACTGACCCCCGCCCCCTGAAATTTTAACTTTCAGACATGCCCACACGAAAACTCTAGCTATCCATCAATCACAGTTTTGGTATGTCTAGCCTAGTCCAGGTTCCTGTGGAGAATTCTGCTCCTGGGTTTCTGCTCTGCTAAAACAGAGTAACTATCAGTTTATCTGCTTTTTCCAATTTTGGGGACAGTGGTTTGCCTGTGACCTTAACTTTCTGGCAGATCTAAGAGGAGTTGTTGATTTTCAGTTTACTTATTTCTTGTGAGAATTGAAATGATGATTTCCATCTTTCTTATGTGCAAGACCAGAAACCAGAAGTCCCGTATATACCTTTTCATGTGGGTATCTAAAACTAGTGACTGGTACCTTTAAAGAACAAGAAATTCATAGATGTGTATAGATGAAAGAATTAATTATTTGTGACTATTAGTCACTAATGTCAGATTAAATTTTCATTTTTTAAAGATTTTTGATTTTGTTATTGTTGTTGTATACCTATATGCCAGTGCCCAACATTGAAAGGCATTTTCAGTGAATAAGTTAGCTTGTTTTAAAAGTTGCCCTGGCTGGTGGCACAGTGGAGAAGGTGCCAACCTACGAACCCAAGCTCATTTAGATTCCCCAGCCAGGGCACATAACCAGGTTGCAATCCAGGTCTCCAGTCAGAACTGTAGCTGGAGGCAGGTGAAGGGCAACCATACATTGATGCTTCTCTCCCTCTTCTGCCTCTCTCTAAAAAATAATAAATAAAATCTTTAAAAATATAAATAAAATAAAAATATGGCTTTGTCATCTGAACCAATGGCCCTAGATATCTTCAAACTTATTGAGAAAAAGAATAGAGTTCACTAAAATCAACTACCTTGTTTTAATTTCACATTATACATAGTAGGAAAATAGGCACGAGAGAACCATTAATGCTCACCATGAAAATGACGAGACATTAAAGGGTGTCCTCATAAACAGATAACTTTCCATTTGGAGATGTCTTTACTTAATATTTTGTAAACAGCTTTGCAGGAAATAATTAAAGCTACATTCATAAATACAAATTAAAATAGATGGGAATAAAGAGTTATATTTTATCAAAAGCAGTTAACTGGTTCTATTTAGTTTGCAATCTTTCTTTTGCTGCCTAGTCTAGATCTATAAAGACTGGGTTCCTGGGGTACAAACTGTCTCTCTCTAGGTCGCCTCACCATTTAGCATCCTTATGAGGGGATTCACCACAGAGTTCTTCTGAGGGGAGCAATTCAGCACCCCAGGGCCAGGCCAGCAGTTGCACTTCCCAAACCGTCATCAGGCACATTTAGGGATGAACAACAGCTCCCCAGGAGGTGTAGTGCAAATCCAGTCCTTTAAACTCATTTACTCTAATTGCGTAACGTTTTAAATACTGCACGCCAGTGAGAGGCAGGTGGATCAGCAGGTGCAATGTGGCGATCTGCCAATAATGGCATCAGAAAAACAGTCCCTCACAGAGGCAAGAGGCAAAAGAGACTGAGTGAATAACTCCTCTGAGCTTAATGTCTATTTTACCCAGTAATTGCAGCAGAGGGGAGGAATTCCAAGCAATCTAAACCAAAAGCTATGTTATTCATTTTTAGCTATGCATTATTTTTAACAGGGGAGGTCTCAGAAATAGAACTTTATTTTAAATTCAGTCAACCCCTTTTATACATTCACCCTGCTGAAATTCATTTATAGGTAAAGATGCTAAAGAAAAGAGAAATCATGAAAGCAAATGTTTTGTTTTTTTTATATATAAAACTTTTTCCATGAACAAACTGAAACAAATGCCAAATTTTGTATTTAGTATTAATTTAACTGAAGTAAAATTTGAAGACAAGTTATTAAAAGAATTTAATTTCTAAGCTAACAAACTAAACTACACACACTTTCTATTTTTTCTTTTATTAGCACTTTTTATATACCAGGGGGAAAAAAGGTGCAGATAAATTATTAAAAGAAAAAGTATATAGTATCTATGTAAAAAATATAATTAGATGCTCATAGAGAATGGGAGATTATAGAAAAATGAACATAGATTTGTTAACTAACTTTTGTTTGTTTATGGAATAAAGCAAATCACAATAATAAATACCATTAGTTGATTTTTTTTAAATCACAGACATCTCCTGGCTGGTGTGGCTCAGTGGATAGGTGCCAGCCTGTGAACCCAAGGGTTGCTGGTTTGATTCCCAGCCAAGGCACATAACCAGGTTGCAAGTCAGGTCTCCAGCCAGGTCCGTAGCTGGAGGGAGGTGAAAGGCAACCATACATTGATGTTTCTCTCCCTATCTTCCTCCCCTCCCTGCCCTTCTCTCTAAAAATAATGAATAAAAATTTAAAAAATAAATTACAAAAAATAAAATGAGCCATTGATAATTAACTTTTTATATTTTGATGAAATTGAGCTCTGAAAATGAAGCAGTGATGAGTAAACTGAAGTTTTTGTTTATTAAATACCATCTGTGTTCAGGCTTTTCCCCCAAAGTTCCACTGTGTTAAAGTTTAACAAAGAATCATCACATACCATACTTCGCCATAAGATGAAAACAATTCAGGGTTAGACACAAGAAGGAAAAATAGAAGAGAACAGATGTTAAAATTTCATTAAGATTTACTATTTGACAGGCTTTGTGGTTTATCTGTTTCATCTACATATTCCAAAGGCAGATGTTGCTCCTCCTACTTTTCACTTGTGTTAACTGAGGCAAGCAGGTGTTAGCCCCAGCCACACCGCTATTGGGAGGGGCCGAACACGTTTCAGATGGTTTTAGCAGCACTTTGCTCTGCATAGATGCTTTGTAAGACATATCAATAGTTGAATTCAGGGATGATATGATAGGAAATGAGGGTTTTCCTTCATATTTATTTTATTGCCAAGATAATGATAGTCATGAAACCCCCAAGAAGATATATGTCTGTAAAAAATGATAAACAGTCATATTCAGAGTCCTACCTACATGTAACATATAAAGATGCTATGCATGGCTCTATATTCTCTTATTTCTACCTTGTATTTCTGTACCTTCTGTTAATAAAAGTATTTGGGCCACCTTATAAGTCAGGGAGACACCTCCCATATAAAAATGTTTAATTTTGACTATTGTACCAGCTATTTTTTTGTTTCTGCCCACTGTGCAATCCATTTTCTAGTAAACTTTTCTAGTAACTTATACTCACCCTTTTTTATAACATCCTTTTTATATCATCACTCAGGGTATCTTTTCAGCCATGTTACACACAAGGAAAAAACAGGCAAAATAGAGATTTAAGGACATATATATGTATGTCATATCAAAATAAAATTGAGATCAGAAAGAGACCTGTATAATTAAAAATATATACATAGTATAATTGTGCTCCCACTTAGCATGGATCTTCATGACCAGCAATTAGAATTGCAGTTTGTACTACTTTGCTAAAATTATGTCTACAGAGGCTTAGTCTTTTGTTTGCTGATGTTGAAAACTTCTCTGGTCGTATTAAGGTGTTTCTCCTCTCTGTTCTGATGCTCACACCGTACTGCCAATAATCTCAGCTAGCAACAGCAGGAGTCCAACAGCTAAGTCAGGCAGATGGAAGAAGGAACATTCTTGATTGTCAGTGAGGCCTCCTAGGAACCACAGATCTGTTATGCAGGGATTTGAGGCTTTGTATAAAATATCTGGTGAGAACAAATGACTTGCTTAAATTCAGTAATCTTCTGTTATTTGAGAGGTGAGAGGCTGGGCAAATGATTATTCAGTTTGTGGATTACCTGGTTTCTAACTCTGTCAACCCAAATGCAGTTTAAAACTCTGATTCCTTCAAGAAGATAAAAAATTAAAAGAAAAAGAGAAATCACTCAATTTTTCATTAAAAGAAGTTCTGGTTTAAAAAAAGCTGAAACATCAAAATTCACACATGAAATATGGATTTGATACATCAGATTCTTAATTATATTGAATAGCAGTTTGTTGAAATATTCATGCTGTAGAAATGATTGCACACATTGTCTGGTAGGTAACAGAAGTGGTGCAGCATAATTTGTGCTTTTATTCTTGTTTACACAGAACTTGCCTTAACATAGGAGATTGAGAAAAAGTCAAAAGGCTATATTAATTTACATTTCAAGGGGCTGAAAGTTACCAGGCATAAGGCATAGATAAACTTAGGAATGCAAAAAGAAATACTGTGATAGAAATGAGGTGGAGACAATAATTTTGAGAAACTTTAGTTTGTTTTTTATTTTTTGCTTATATTCAGTTATAATATTTGCAATTTTGTTTCAGGATTCTCTAGTATATGTTACTGCATTTAGGATTTTTTTCCTATTTAGTGAGTGATGAAATTCCAATATAGTTGGTTTTTTTAAATTGAAGTATGCTTGATATACACTATTATATTAGTTTCAGGTAGGCGTACAACATAGAGATTTGATACATGCATAGATTGTACAATAATTACCAGGATAAGTACCAGTTACCATCTGTCACCATACAACAGTAATACACTATTATTGACTCTCTTTCCCATATGGTATATTACATCCCCATGACTTATTTTACATCTGAACATTTGTACCTTTGTATCTTTCCCCACCCCACCGAACCTTCTCCCCTCTGGCAACCACCAAAGTGTTCTCTGTATCTATGAGATTTTTGTATTTGTTTTCTTGTCATGTTACTTGTTTTCTCTGTCTGACTTACTTTATTTATCATAACACCCTCCTGGTCAATCTATGTTCTCACAAATGGCAGGATTTTCTTCCTTTTTATGGCTGAATAATATTCCTTTTTGTGTATATTAAAATTTTTTATCCATTCACCCATTGATGGATACTTAAGTAGGTTTTCAAAGCCACTTAAATAGCTTTCATGTCTTAACTATTATAAACATTGTTGCAATGAACATGGAGGTGCAGATATCTCTTTAGTGTTTTTGTTTCATTTGGATAAATACCCAAAAGTAGAACTGTTGACTTACATATGGTAATTCTATGTTTACTTTTTCAAGAAGCTCCATATTGTTTTTCATAGTGGCTGCATCAATTTACGTGAATGTTCTCTCTTCTCCACATCTTAACCAGCACTTGTGATTTGTTGCCTTGCTGGTAACAGTCATTCTAACAAGTGTGAGGTGATATCTTTTCTGGTATTGACTTGTATTTCTATGATGGTAAGTGATGTGAACCACCCTTTTATCTACCTATTGGTCATTTACATGTTGTCTTGAAGGAAAAATGTCCTCTTCTGATACTCTGCCCTTTTTTTAATCAGATATTTTTTTGTTTTTGTTTTTTTTGCTATTAAATTGTATGAGTTCTCTCTCTATTTTGAATATTACTAACCCCTTATATGTGATGTGCAAATGTTTTCTTTCTTTTAATTTTATGATAGTTTTACTTAATGTATAGAAGCTTTTAGTTGGATATACCAGTCTCACTTGTTAACTTTTGCTTTTGTTGCCTTTGCTTTTGATGCCAAATCCAAAAAGTTATTGCCATAACTAATGTCAGTGTGCTCACTTTGTTTTATTCTAGCAGTTTTATTGTTTCAGGTCTTAATATTCAAGTCTTTAATCCATTTTAGGTTTATTTTAATGTATGATATAAGACAGTGGTTAAGGTTCATTCTTTCGCATGTGGCTGTTTAGTTTTCCCAAGACCATTCATTTATTAAAGAAACTATTTTTAAAAGTATTTCTACTGGTTCTGGGCTTTGTTTGTTGTTGTTCCACTAGTTGTTGTAGCTGTAGGGTTAGGTAGTTTATTTGAGATTCTTCTATCCTTTTTAGGTCGGCCTGTATTGCTATGAACTTCACTCTGAGGACTGCCTTTACTGTGTCCCATAGGTTTGGGGCTGTTGTGTGTTCATTTTCATTTGTTTCCAGAGACTTTTTGATTTCTTTCTTGATCTCAGTGTTAACCCATTAACCCAATTATTCAATAGTGTTTTAGTCAGCCTCCATGAATTTGAATATTTTGGGATTTTTCTCTTGAGTTTAGTTTGTAGCTTCAAACTATTGTGATCTAAGAAGATGCTTGATACGATTTCAATTTTCTTGAATTTGTTGAGGCTTGTTTTGTGTCCTACCATGTAGTCTACCATTGAGAATGTTCTATGCATATTTGAAAATGTGTACTTTGCTTTCTTGGGGTGAAATTTCTATATATGTATCAATTAAATCCATTTGACCTGGCGTGTTCAATGCCACAATATCTTTGGTGTTTCTTTGCTTGAAAAAAGGGTCCATTGTTGATCAGGTTAAAATTCCCTACTATGAGTGTGCTATTGTAGATATCCTTCTTGAAGTCCTCAAAGATTTTCCTTACATGTTTAGGTGTTCCATGTTGGGTGCATAAATGTTTACAAGGGTTATATCTTCTTGATGGGTTGTTCCCTTAAGTATTATGAAATGTCATTTTTTGTCTCTTTTTATGGCTTTTGTTATAAAATCTATTCTGTCTGACATAAGTATTGCTGTTATGTCAGCGTTCCCCCCCATGTCCATTTGATTGAAACATTTATTGTTTTTATTCCTTCACTTTCACTTTGTGTAGATCTTTTTTTCTGAGGTGGGTCTCTTGTAGACAACATACATGTGGGTCATGTTTTCTTACCCACTCAGCTACCCTATGTCTTTTTTTTTCAAGATTTTATTATTATTTTTAGAAAGGGAAATGAAGAGAGGAAGAGAGAGAGAGAGAGAGATCAATGTATGGTTGCCTTTTACCTGCCTCCAGCTGGAGACCCAGGCTGGAGAACCGGGCTGGGAATCAAACCAGCGACTTTTGGGTTCACAGATGGGCACCTTATTCATTGAGCTACCACTCAGGGCCCCAGTGTCTTTTGATTGGTGCATTTAATTCATTTATATTCAAGGTTATTATTGATAGATGTTCCTTGCCATTTTCCCCCTTACTATATGTGTTCCTCTGTTTCTTCATCTTCTTTTTAAATTTTTTATTGGTTATGCTGTTACATTTGACCCAATTTCTTTTTCCTTTACTCCCCTCCACCCAGCACTCCCTTTCCTCTAGCAATCTCACCCCCCCCCCTTTATCCATGGTCATGCATGTGAGTTCTTTAACTTTACCTTTTTCTGTATTCTTTTCTTTTTAAAGATTTTATTCATTATTTTCAGAGAGAAGGGCAGGAAGGGAGGAAGAAAGGAAGAGAAGCATCAATGTATGGTTGCCTTTCCCCTACCTCCAGCTATGGAGCTGGTTGGAGACCTGGCTTGCAACCTGGTTACGTGCCCTGACTGGGGAATCTAACCAGTGACTTTTGGGTTCACAGGCCAGTGCCTATCCATTGAGCCATACCAGCCAGGAATCCTGTATTATTCTTAACATCTCCCTGTCTATTCTGCACCCATCAACTATGCTTCTTCATCCCTACACCTTTCCCTCCTCTCCCTTCCCCTTCCCAGCTGACACCCCTATATATGTTTCCTATATCTTTGGTTCTGTTCCCTCTCTGGTTGTCTGCTTAGCTTTTATTTTTATATTTTTAGATTCTCTGGTTGATAGTTGTGAGATTTTCTTTTTAATGTTCATCATATTGATTCTTTTTTTCTTAAGTAAGTCCCTTTAACAGTTCACATATTAATGATTTGGTGATAATGAACTCCTTGAGCTTTTCCTTGTCTGGGAAGCACTTTATCTGCCCTTCCATTCTAAATAATAGCTTTGCTGGATAGCGTAATCTTAGTTGTAGGTCTTTGCTTTTCATCACTTTGAATACTTTTTTCCAGTCCCTTCTTGCCTGCAAAATTTCTTTTGAGAAATCAGCTGATAGTCTTAAAGGAACCCCTTTGTAGGTAACATTTTTCTTCTCTTGCTGCTTTTAAGAATATTTTTTATCTTTAACCTTTGGAATTTTAATTTTTTAAAATATTTATTATTTTTAGAGAGAGGGGAAAGGAGAAAGGCAGAGTGGGAAAGAGACATCAATGTATGGTTTGTTGCCTTTCATCTGCCTCCAGCTATGGACCTGGCTGGAGATCTAGCTTACAACCTGGTTATGTGCCCTGGCTGGGAAGGCATTTTAACTTTTTTAATGTGTATCTTTTTAATTTGTAAATTTATTTGTTAAAAAATATTTTATTGATTTTGCTATTACAGTTGTCCCAATTTTCCCTCTTTGCCACACTTGACCCAGTATCCCCCATTCCCTCCAGCAATACCCTCCTTAGTTCATTCTCACATGTCATACATATAAATTCTTTGGTTTCTCCATTTCCTCTATTTTTTTCTCTTAATTTTTTAAAAAGATTTTGTTATTTTTAGAGAGAAGGGCAGGGAGGGAGGAAGAAATCGAGAGAGATATCAGTGTATGGTTGTCTTTCATCTGCCTCCAGCTACAGACCTGCCTGGAGCCCTGGTTTGTAGCCTTGTTACGTGCCCTCACTGAGAATCGAACCAGCCATCTTTGAGTTTGCAGGCCAGTGCCATTCCACTGAGCCATCAGCCAGGGCCTCATTTCCTCTATTATTCTTAACATCCCATTGTCCATTCTGTAATCACCAATATGTACTTCTTTGTTTTTTTCTTTCACATCCAGAGAATTCACCATTTAATTACTGCTTTCTAGCTGTCAGCCTCTCAAATTATATTAATACAAAGTTTTCTTGTCATTATTTCAAAATGCTTACATTAATTCATTTATTTAAAGAAACACTTTTATAATATCAGTTGCAATATTACCAAACACATGTGCAAATACACTTATGCATGTAGTATTACAAATGTTACAATAGAAAAAATATTTTTACTCCCGTGACAGTATGTAATAACATGATTTAATTAATTGCCTTCCAAAAATTTCTATTAGAAATATTTTGTCTAATTTCTTTCATTTCTTGTTCCTAAAAAGAATCTCATCTTATCCTCATAATTATCCTTCCCAGTCCCAACCTACATTTGTTTCATTACAGGCAGACTTTTCCTGAGCTAAAAAAATAAAATAAACAACCTCTATTTTTATTCCCCCAAAATTTTGTCTTCTTCATTCTTTAATTCTTCAGTGTTCAATATGGTAGTCACTTAAAATGTGACTAGTTTATATTACAATATACTATTAAATATATACTGGATTTAAAAATTTTACTGGAACAAATTTAAAATATGTCAGTAGCTTATATAATTATATGTGAAATGATATTTTAGATATGTTGTAAATTAAACATTTTTCTTTTTAATCTTATTTTACTGTGGAATGCTATTTTTGTGAAATATATCACAGAAATAGTGTATCCCAGAACTCACTTTTGTGAAATCTGTCCTAGAGATAGTGCCAAACCCATAGTAAAAAATGAATTGGGTTTTTGAGTCAGATCCTACCCCCTCTAATAATAAAATTCAACTTTATTTTTAAGCTATTGGAACTACAACTTATTCTTTTTGGAGTTTTCCATCCTAATAGAGTGATTTTTTTTTTTTTCCATGAAGGTATCTTATTTCTTTTGATAACATCTGTTTCTCTTCTATATTTTTTACTACTTAAAGCCTTCAGAAAAATGGCACTTGCAGTGCTCAACTGGTCCACACAGAGTAGAAATTATGGTACCTACTAAGTTGAGTTAAAACAAAACAAAACAAAAACAACTGTAGGATTTAAATAATTTTGTTGAATAGTATTCTAGCTATTTTTTGACTTTGTGGTTGACTTCCTATATGGCCCTAAAGTAACCTCTGAACTATTTAAGAGTATGTTAAGGTAGAAATTAGATATGTTCACCTTTGAATAACAAAATTTACTATAGCTTTAATACATTTTTCCAAGCACCCACCATTTGGGGGCCTTCATTGCTAGAAATGTATGTGTATACTATCTATTTGAAAGGAATCTCCTCTAACTTAATTACTAGTATGAGACTATATTGCCTATGTACATGAGTCATATAGTTAAGTAGTTGGATAGCTTCCATCCAAAATTAGTCTTCACTCTTAGCATCTTTCCTAATCTAAAGATTGACTAATTTATCAATATACCAACTACCAGTTGGTTGATATTTAAAACATAAATTGCTTATAAATACACAGCCACAAACAAGCATGCATTTTGTAATAGTGAATAAAAGCATGTATTCTACATAATATCCACATTTTCTTACCATTTTTCTCTTTCCTTAACCTCAGTCAACTTTTCTGAATTATTGCAAGAAATTTGGTTTTCCCAACTTAGAAAATAATTCC
This sequence comes from Noctilio leporinus, assembly GCA_004026585.1. NCBI lineage: Eukaryota > Metazoa > Chordata > Mammalia > Chiroptera > Noctilionidae > Noctilio > Noctilio leporinus. The sequence continues at coordinate 36,465 of PVIW01001393.1, read as the reverse complement.
AATCCAGGAAAGCTTAACCTGTAGTAATGCAGATCCAACAGAAATACAAAACTACACATTATTTAGCAAACTCTAATAACAGGAGTCTTTTAAAGCATTCATAATTTAAAGTTAGTTCTTATCCATTCTGCTACCCTATGTCTTTCAATTGGTACATTTAATACCTTTTCATTTAAGGTTATTATTGATAGATACTTATTCATCATCATTTTTCCCTTCGTACCTATGTTCCTCTGTTTTTCTGTTCCTTCATCTTTTTAAAGTAGCCCCTTCATCTTTTGTGATGCTGATTTGGTGAAGATGTCTTCTTTTAGCCTCAGCTCCTGTGCTGCCCCCGCTGCTCTCCTCCCCAGCCCCACCCCTCTTGCCTGTTGGGCTGAGTATCTTTTACTCTTCATTTGTTGCCCTTCCATGTAGTTCAATTTTCTGAAATGTCTGCATTGTTTTTATTTAGTTTTGAGGTAGATACAAATTTCTTCTAGTTGTGAGGGAGATGCAGCCGGTTTTCTTCATCTTCTTAAAGCAGACCCTTTAGCATCTCTTGTAATGCTGGTTTGGTGGAGATATATTCTTTTAGCCTTCTCTTCTGTGGGAAACTCCTTATTTCACCTCCCATTTTGAATGAGAGTCTTGCTGGGTAGTAGTTTTGGTTGCAAGCCTTTGTTTTTCATTGCTTGGTGTATTTTTTGCCATTCCCTTCTAGCTTGTATTTCTGTGGAGAAATCAGCTGATAACCCTACCAGAGCCTCTTCTTATGTTATTTATTACCTGCTTCTCTCTTTGTCTCTGAAATTTGTCATTTTAATTCTGATGTGTCTGGGAGCGGGCCTGTTTGGGTTTATCTTCATTGGGGCCCTTGGTACTTCCTGAGCTTGCATTACTTTTTCTCTCCTCACATTAGGGAAGTTTTATGTCATTACGTTTTCAAACTGGTTTTCTTTCCCTTGCTTCTCCTCTTCTCCTTCTGGTATCCCTACAATATGGATATTATGTTACATGTTATCCTTCAGCTCTCTTAAAACCTCTTCATTTTCTTTGTCTTTTTTTACATATATTTTATTGATTTTGGGATTACAGTTATCCCAATTTTTCCCCATTGCCTTCCTCCCCTGTATCCCACATTCCCTCCAGCAATGCCCCACTTAATTAGTTCATGTTCATGTGTCATACATACAAGTTCTTTGGCTTCTCCATTTCCTTTATTTTTCTTTAACATCCCCCTGTCTGTTCTGTAACCACCAATGTGCACTTCCTTTTTTTTTTCTTTCACATCCAGACAATGTACCATTTAATTACTGCCTTCTGTCAGCCTCTCAGATCATATTAATACAAAGTTTTATTTTCATTATTAAAAATGCTTACATTCATTTGTTTAAAGAAATACTATTTTAATAATAGCAATTGCAATATTACCAAACACATGTGCAAATACATTTATACACATACATGTTTTTACACATATTTAAATTACATACAGAATTTTGAAGAGTTAATACAGAAAATTTTAAATATGCCAATAGCTTATATAATTATTACATGTTAAATGATATTTTAGATGTGTTCTAGTAAATTAAGCATTTTTCTTTAATACTTATTTTACTCTGGAATGCTATTTTTGTGAAATATATTACAGAAATCATGTATTGCAGAACTCAACCTTTGTGAAAGCTGTATTAGATACAGTGCCAAACCCATAGTTTTTAAATCAGATCCCACCCCTTCCATTAATACAAATCAACTTTATTTTAAGCTACTGGAACTATAACTTATTCTTGTTTTCCATCTTGGACAATAGATGGATATATTTTTTTGCCATGCACTGGTCTTCTTTCAATACCCTGTTTTTCCTCTACATGTGTTTTACAAGTTGCAGCCTTCAGAAATAATGGCACTTGCAGTGCTCAGCTGGTTCCCACAGAGTAGAAATTATGATATCTACTAATTTGAGGTAAAATAAACCCTAGGATTTAAATAATTTTGTAAAATGGCATTCTAGCTATTTTTTGACTTTGTGGTTAACTTCCTATGTGGTCCTAAACTAACCACTAAATGATTTTAAGAATCTGTTAAGGTAGATATTAGATATATTCACATTTCAATAATAAAGTTTATTATAGAATTAATACATTTTTCCCAAGCACCTCCAGTTTGGGGACCTTCATTGCTAGAAATACGTATTACCACTATCTATTTGAAAGGAATCACATCTAATTTACATGTTAATATGAGAATATATATCACCTATGTACATAAGTCATATAGTTTAGTAGTTTGCAACTTCCATCCCAAATTGGTCTTCATTCTCAGCATCTTTCTAACCTAAAGGTTGACTAATTTCTCAACGCACCAACTACCAGTTGGTTGCTATATAAAATGTAATTGCTAACAAGATATATACCCACAAATAAGCACATATTTTGTAACAGTGAATAAGAAAGATAGCATGTATTCTATGTAATATAAATCCACATTTTTTCTTTTTTCTTAACTGCATTCAATTTTTCTAAGAGTTATTGCAAGTAACTTGATTTTCCTGTTTTAGGAAATAATTCCAATCTAAGAAAACTTAGCCTATAGTAATGGAAATACAAGTAGAGTATAAAATTATACATTATTTTGTAAAACCTGTAACAAGATGATTTTAAAACTTTCATAAGTTAAAGTTGTTTTTTATCCATTCAGCTACCCTATGTCTTTTGATTGGTGCATTTAATCCATTTAATCCATTTAATCCATTTAATCCATTTGCCTGTAAGATAGGTACTTATTATTTTTCCCTTTGTACCTGTATTCCTCTCTGTCTCTCTCTGTTCCATCATTTTCTTAAAGCAGGCCCTTTAGCATCTCCTGCAATGCTGGGGTGGTGGAGATGTATTCTTTTAGCCTTCTTTGTTTTTTCTATTCTTCATTTCCTCCTGGCTCTTACTGATAGTTTCTATGTCTTTTTTTAATACTGATGTAGTTCTCAGTAGGTTCCTTGTAGTTGCCTTGGAGTTCTTTGTAGTTCCCCTGAAGTTATTTGTAGTTTTCTTTGAGCTCACTGAGCTCATTGAGCTTGTCTTTCATCATGATTTTGAATTCCATGTCTGACAGTTGCTTTCCTCTATTTCATTTGGCACTCTTTCTGGAGATTCTTCCTTTCCTTCTGATGGGGGTTGTTTCTTTCTCTCCCCATTTTATGTGACTTCTTCCTGTTTGTTTCTGCTTCTTAAATTGGTCTGCTTTGACATACTGTCTTCATGGTATGACCTTCTGTAGAAGGAGTCCTATGGGATTCAGTGGTGCAATCTGCTTGATTTCTCCTGAACTTGATGCTTTTGGAAAGCGCTTTATGTTGTTTATTTGGGCTGTCTGGTTGCACTTGGGTTTTGGTTATTTTGTTGCTCTTTGGTTGGTTCTTCCCTCTGGCTAGCTGGCTGTTTCTCTGCCCACCATGTCCTGTACCCTTTTGAAGTGCATTGTCCTTACTTCTTGGATTTGCCCTTATTGATGTGAAATTATCTCCCAATCTGAGCCTGGTCAGCATCTAATTACATTTTTTACTATTACCATTTAACCTCCTTATCCCACCGCCCCCCAGCAATCACCACACTGTAATCCATGTCCATGAGTCCTTTTTTTTTTTTTTTGGTTCAACCCCTCTAACCTTTAACCCCCTACCTCTTAGCTGTCATCCTACTCTCGATGAATCTCTCTCTATTTTGATTGATTAGTTTATTAGATTCCACATGAATGGAATCATTTGGTGTTTATCTTTCTCCGACTGGTTTATTTCACTTAGCATAATGTTCTCCAGGTCCATCCATACTGTTGCAAAAAGTAAAACTTTCTTCTTTTTTATGGCCAAGTAGTACTTCATTGTGTTAATGCCCCATAGTTGTTTTATCCCTCATCTACAGATGAATACTTTGGCTGCAGCTATTGTAAATAATGCTGCAATGAATATAGGGGTGTTTATGCCCTTTGGAAGTTGTGTTTTGGGTTCCTTTGGATATATTCCCAGAAGTGGGATCATTGGGTCAAAAGGCAGATCCATTTTTAATTGTTGAGGTATCTCCATACTGCTTTCCACAGTGGATGCACCAGTTTGTGTTCCCACCAACAGTGCACTAGAATTCACTTTTCTCTGACTCCTCACTATCACTTGTTATTCATTGATTTATTAATGATAACCATTGTGACAGTTGTGAGATTGTATCTAATTATAGTTTTAATTTGCATTTCTCTGATGATTAGCGACATTGACCCACAGCTTTTTTTAGAAAAGATTTTATTCATTATTTCTAGAAAGAAAGGAAAGGAGAGAGGCAGAGAGGGAGAGAAACATCAATGTATGTTTGCCTTTCACCTGCCTTCAGCCACAGACCTGGCTGGAGGCCTGGCTTGCAACCTGGTTATGTGCCCTGGCTGGGAAATCGAACCAGCAACCTTTGGGTTTGCAAGCAGGCACCTTGACCCACACCTTTATAGTTAACATTTGACAGCGGACATAAACACATAGGATGGGCTAAAGATAGTTTATGCACTAAATGGTATTGGGAAAATTGGACAGATACATGCAGAAAAGTGAAATTAGACCACCTTCTTATACCAAACACAAAAAATTCAAAATGAGTTAAAGACTTAAATATTAGACTTGAAACCATTAAATCATAGAAGAAAAGATAGTGAACAAAATGTCAGACATTGCTCATAGTAATATTTTATGGGATATATCTCCTCAGGCAAGGAATTAAAATAAATTCCTTGTAATTATAACAAGTAAACAAATGGGACTATATCAAACTAAAATCTTTTTCATAGCAAAGGAAAACATCAGCAAAATAAAAAGACAAGCAATGGAATGGGAGAAATGTTGGCCAATACATCTGGTAAGCGGTTAACATTCAAAATTTATAAAGAACTTGTAAAACTCAACAGAAAAAAAGCCTAAACCATGCAATTAAAAATAGGCAAAGGACCTAAATACTAATTTCTCTGAAGAGGACATATAGATGGCTATTAGATATATGAAAAGATAGTAGTTTTCAAAGTCCAGTATTAAAGGGAAAGGGGAGATATGTAGGTAGGACAATAATTAAATATATTCATCAATCAATCAATCATTGCAAGTCCTAATATAAGTTGCTCCCTGATGGAATTCCAATAGAAAGTACATAGTACTGTCTGTATAGTATTTTTAGTTAAAAAAATAGTAATACATAAACTTTATTTTCACTGTCTTTTCAATAATATGGTGAATATAGAGAATAAAGGGACAATTTGAACAAAATAAGGTACCATCAGTCAACCAAATCCAGAATGTGGGCCACTCATAAACTCAAATGATTTTAAACTTTGTTTCTTAAAAAAATGTTCCAAGTACAGATTAAACAAATAGCCAGGAAATAAAAATGCATCCCTGTCTGACACTTCTGCCCATAGACAATCATTCCATAGTTTATCCTGACCATGGCTTTCCTGTCCACAACACAGATTACACATTAGGACAATCAAGCACTGAGTCACACCCATTTCTAATAGAGCAACCCATAGCTTTTCATAATCAACATAGTCAAAGGCTTTTTCCACTAGTCTACAAATGAGTAACCATCTTCTGAAATTCTTTGGACTTCAATATCCAATAAGTGTTTGCAGTTAATCTTGAGTGCCTCCTCCTTTTCTGAATCCAGCTTGGACATCCAGCATTTCTTGCTCCATGTAAGGTATTGCTTTCTTTGCATCACCTTGAGCATCTTTTGTGTGTGGAATTAGAATAGTTGTCCTACAGTTACTGTACTCCTTGGCATTTCCTTTTCTTGAAAATTGAAATGTATGTTGAATGTTTTCCAATTTTTTTTTTTAATTTTCTATATTTATTGACATATTTTTGTTAAGATTTTGACAGATTGATATTCTGTGTCTTGAGTTATTCTATCATTATCACATGTACCTCTGGTGATTTATTTCTTCCCAATATATTTAGGAGAGCATTCATTTTGCTTGCTATAATTATAGATTCTTTTTCATAGGACTTATCTTCAAAATGTCTGCCATTCTTTTGTCTCTTCTATCTTGAGTTTCAGTATATTGTTTCCACTTCTCTGATTTTTTCCTGATCAGATAATGCACTTCCTTGTTCATTCTTCAGCATTTCTAGTCTAGGTTTTAATTTCCTTTTGTAAAAAAAAATATTTTATTTATCAATATTTAGAGAGAGGAGAAGGGAGAGAGAAAGAGAGGGAGAGAAACACCAATGTGTGGTAGCCTCTTGCATACTCCCAAATGGGGACCTGGCCTGTAACCTAGGTATTTGCCCTAATGGGGAATCAAACAGCTGATCCTCTGGTGTGCAGGCCAGTGCTCAATGGACTGAGCCACACCAGTCCAGGCTGTTTTTCTTTTTCCCTTTTAATCCTTTTTTGCTGTTCTCTTATATCTTCTTACATTGACGATGGTAATAGTTCTTGTCATACGATAGTCATTGAGAAACTGTGTTCAAGAGTCTAATCCTGCTTTTAACATCTTTTAATTTTCTTCTTACCTATCTTTTACAGTTGTTAGTGTTTCTTCTGTCATCCATCTCGATTTTTTTTTTTACCCCAGCCACCCACCTCAATTTTTCTTTTTTACTTTTGGCATTGTCTTTTCTCATTCTTCCCTAGTAATATTACTAGTATGTTTTTCATCAATTAGTTTAATAGGGCACATCTATTTTTCATGTGGACTTCAAATCTATCAAGAATATTAGATACATTATAATTTGGCACTACAGTTCTTTCAGGGCTCTTCCTCAGCTCTCATGTTTGATATTAACAGTTTGTGGTCAGTACCACAGTCAGCTGCTGGTCATGTTCTGGCATCGTTCTCTGTCTCTTGCTTACAGTTACATAGTTACATAGTCTATTTGAATTCTGTATTGGCCATCTGGTGATGTCCATGTATACAGTTACCTCTTTGGTTGTTTAAACCCCATGTTTGCAATGGACAAGTTGTTGGCTTCAGAGAAATCCATGAGGTGATCTTCATTTATGACAGCTATTCCAAATTTTCTAATGACATTTGATTCTGCTTTATTTTCTAGTTTTGTGTTCCAATTACATATATACTAGCATGTCTTATTTTTGTGTGTGATCAATTTCTTCCTGGATATTTTAATAAGATTGCCATTTCACCTTTTTCAGTCTCTGTTTTTGGAGCATAGACTTGAACGGTGGTTTTGTTAACAGGTTCTCCTTGAAATCTGACTAATACTATTCACTTCCAACTTGCATTGTAGCCTCTAACTGCCTGTGTTACTTCTAGCCTCAGTACTCAAGCCAATCCTTTTCTTCTGAGTTTGCGTCTCCAAAGTATAATACTTTGCAGTGACATGTCTAGAGATGTCTCATTCTAGTCCATTTGAATTTGCTATCACCAAGCACTGCAATATTTAGAGTTTCCATTTCTGACTTTGCAATTTCCAGTCTACCTTGGTTTATGCTTCGTATGTTCCCTATTTCTATTGTATGTTTTGTGCAGCACTGTACTTTTGCCTTTTTGAAATCACTTCTGATAATGAAAGAAGGAAGTGCCAAAGCAGGTATTTGAACATCAAGAAGACAAAGAGCAGGAGCAATACACACCTTTTATGTAGACAGTGAAGATACTAAAATTGTTAAAGATTTTGCTTTTATTGTTTTCATCATCAATTCAAATGGAGATAGTCTCCAAGGTCAACAGAAGGCTGAGACTCAGAAGGGCAGCAATGGGAGAATTAGGAATTATCTATCACTAATAGCAAAGATGTGTCATTAGAGACCAAGGCTAGGTCCTTTCACACTTATATTCCCAGTTACCACTCTATGTACAGATGCAAAAATGGGACAGTGAAGAAGGCTGAGAAGAGAAAAAAAACTGATTTATTTAAAATATGGTATGATAAGAGAGCTCAGCTGATACCCTGGACGATGAGAAAGATATACAAGTAGGTCCTAGTGCAAATTATGCTTAAAACATTGCAGAAGGTAAAAGTTACCAAACTGAGGTTTTCCTACTTTGGGCATATCATGAGAAGGCAGGATTCTTTGGAAAAGAGAGCAATGCTGAGAAAAATAAAAAGCAGCAGGAGAAAAGGGGAAGACCAAATACAAGATGGATTGACCCCATAAAAGAAGGCATAAGCATGAGTCTACAGGAGCTGAGGAGGGTTGTGGAGACTCAGGACATTGTGGGCATCACTCATTCATGCTATTGTCAAAAGTTGGAGCCGATTCACTGGCACAAGATAAAACATACACAAAATATAACATTAAAAGAATATGCAGTATGATAAAAAGGGGATATACAGTATGATAAAAAGGGGAAGAGAGGGGAAATTTTTATAAGGGGACTTAGAAAACAGGTAAACAAAATGCAATGTGTATACCTTTATGATCTTGATTTAAACAAATACTATAAAGAGACATTTATTAAATCTTGGCAATTTGAATATAGTCTGGGTATTATGTTACTAATAAGTTAATTTTAAGTGTGATAATGGCATTATGGTTGCATTCAAAAATATATTTTTAGAAATATTTACTGAGTATTAAAGATAAAAGAATGGTTGTTTAGGATTTTCTTTAAAATATCAAATCACAGCAGTGATCTAGAGATTTTAGTTAAAATGAAACTGGCAAAATATTATATTTAATAGAACTGTATAATTAGTTTATCCAGATTCATTAACCTGTTCTCTCTTGTTTATTAGCTATTTGAAAATTTTCCATTATAAAATTTTTAAAAATAATAAAAGATTTGAGAAGAGATAAACAGCTATTCTGAAAGAATAAGAAAATATTTCCTCATGGTGTTCAAAATATTTTTATATAAATGATCATTCTTTTGTAACCTGCTGCTAAGACCCATGCTATGCTATTTAAAATTAATGGTTATGTACCATCTAAAAATAATCTTTGAAAAGATACCCAGATATTATATAAATAACATTCAAAAGACCTCATTCAGGACTCTTATTTTGATTATAAAATGCAATTTTGTTAAATTACTATGGGCTATGGAGAAGAAAAGGGTATAACAATTGAAGAGCTTTTTTCTCTTAGTGTTAACACAGATATAAAACTTTTCTTATTTTTCAAAAATACATATACATTATAACACTTACAATACAATAAAAAACATTATTATGCTTTTTTTGGTAACAAACCATCTTAAAATAGTAAAGACAAAAAAGTAAATCTTCACATGTATAATATATGTATTTAATGTTAAAAAATAATTTATTCTTTTCTTTAAAAAATCACTTAGATTACCATGCCAGGAGAGAGACCATACCCAACACCTGTGCTAAAATAAAGCACCTTCTAGAGAAACAAGTTCAAAAGCATGTATTTTCATGATTTACTTTTTCTATCTAATCAGTGAATTCATATTAACTTGTGCTACTGCCCAATGAAGAAATGACTATGAACCTCTGTGACTGATAAGGAATAGAGATGTTGTGCATCATAAATCTCTCCATGGCTAAGGAGCACACTGAAGAATGTGAGGGCATAGAGAATGGTCATCGATTTTGTTTGCCCTCCATTCTTCATTGGAAAGTTAGCTTTGCTGAGACAAGACAAGAGAAAGAGGCAAGAAGGAAGGGATAAGAAGGAATAAGAAATAGTCCAACCCATTAAAAGAATGAAAGAACAAAGTAGCTTCTTCAGATAAATGATGAAATGCTGTGTGACTCTATCCCAATTGACATAGGTAAAATCTGTTTCTCCTTTTGAAAATCATTTTAACAGAGCTCATTTTTCTATGTGAAATTTTCCTAAATCACTTCAGAAATTATAAGTTAAAGTGTTCTTTTTTTTCACATATTCCAGAAAGTTCTGGGCAATATCAGGAAGTGTTGCTATCATAAAATTATTTGAAAGAGTTTAATGAAACTCTAGCAAATAGTACCTGATTAGCCTCCTGAATCACCTACTGATATAACTATCAGGGCATTAGAGGCAGATTAACCGGGATACAGATAGTAGTGCGCTTTTCCAGCTTCTGCCAAATTCTTAGAACAATCTACCAAGTTTTATTGCCTGAAATACTAAATTAAGGGCACATAAGATAAAAAGGATGAGGCTTCTGATTGAAATATTAAAAAAAAGCCTCAGCTTGTCCTGCTCCTCCCACAAAGTGACTTTTGACTCATGAAAACTCTTGGTCACCTAGCTTATCAGGAGGACCCTGCATCCAGTCACATGTCCTCCAGCCCTTCTTGCAAGGACAGGGTGGAAGGCAGACTCCTCAATGGATGAAGTAACCTGCGGGCACCTGCCCTCCTGTGGTCAGCCTGTGGTTTTGCTTTCTGCCAACCTCACTGCAGGACTCAGCACTGTTGTCCTCAGAGAAAACCCACTCCAAAGGACACTAGAGTGCAAAGTATCGAGAATCTTTTATAGAAGATTCTCAAAGAAACAAGTGGAGGATTTATGGCCCACACTAGAAAGCACACAACCTAGCCAGCCACTTAATTCCAGATTTTTTTCTCCCTCATCTTTTACTCGGTAGCTAGTAGGCCCATCCTCCTGTTCACAGTATTCCCCCTCCTGACAACTTTCTTAGCTTTCCTCTTTCGAACTCCTGGAGGACATAAAGGCCCAATTCAGAGCAGGTTTAGCAAATCATTCAGCTGATGAACTCCTCTTACTGCCTGGAGGGAATCTGCTACTAAGAAACTCAGTTGTGTTTTTCATTAACTTGGCATCCCGAAATGTGAAATAAGCAGGTGTTAAGGCTGAGGCTGCATAGGCCTTCAGTGAAGTTCACAGGTAGGCAGGTATTCTTTTTTTTTTTTTTTTTTAAATTTATTGTTGTTGTATTACATCCATCCCCTTTTTGCTCCCTTCTGTCCCCCTATCTACCCCTTCCCTGCCAAAGTCAATCCCACCTGTTGTCAATGTCCATGGTTCCTTTACACTAGGTTCTTGTCTAAACTGCTCCCCTTGCTTGTCTCTGCCTCCCCCCTCCCCCTAGCCCCCTTCCCCCTGACCACTGAAGGCCTATTCACTGTATTCATATATCTGGTTCTGTTTTCCTTGTTGTTAGTTTTGGGTGAGTTCATATGGTATTTGTCCTTCACTGGCTGGCTTATTTCACTAAGCATATACTTTCTAGTTCCATCCATGTTATTGCAAAGGTTAGAGTTCCTTCTTTCTTCTGTGTAGTATTCCATTGTGTAAATGTACCAAAGTTTTTTGATCCAATCATCCACTGATGGGCACTTAGGCTGTTTCCAGCACTTGGCTATTGTAAATAATGCTACTATGAACATAGGGGTACATAGGTTCTTATGAAATGGTGTTGCAGGATACTTTAGGTATAGTCCAAGTGGTGGAATTGCTGGCATTCTTTTACCTACTTTGTAGAGCCTGTATGCCAAATGACAGCTGACCCACGTTATTTAGAAATAAACTTGCCTCGTAGCAAGACCAGGCAGTGGGAGTGAGCTGAAGTTACCTTTAATGAAAAGCTGATTGCCACAAAACCCTGCTTCAGTAGGTCCAGGACTCTCACTTCCAGAGGCTGTTTAGGAGCTGTGATTTGGCTACATTATGCAGTGTTTCTCCATCATTAATGTGCATGTGAATCACCTGGAGGTTTTGTCAAAATTCGAATTACGATTTAGTAGGTCTGAGCTGTGGCCTAAGGATTCGCATTTTAAACAAATCCCTGCACTGGGTCCATGGTTTACACTTTGAGTAGTCCAGAGAGGTCTAATGTGGTGGGGTGGTACATGAATAGAGAGCAACTGGCAATCAGAAGAAATTTCTATGTGACATTTCTGGTAAGTTAATTAAGTGAAAGATCCTCAGATTTCCAAAGGCCAGTCATTTGTTTCTGAATCCTTGATCTACTCTTTCTACATGCTCTACTCAGATACCAACTTTGTATCTACTTTTAAATTTGTAATTTCATATTCTTTTTCTTAAATAGGACCCCTAAGATTGTATAAGCTTCCGGCTTACTAAGACCTGAATCTGTCATTTTCCTTTGGGCACCAGAAATTTGGTTTGGATTGTGCACATCCTCAAGGTCAATGTCTGAGAGGAAGAATCTGTAGGGAAAAACAGCAATGAAGAGAAAAACGAAAGAAAATCTCTGTAGTCTGAGGGCAAAAACAAGCCCCCCCAAATATTTTGTTAAGGCGGAGTAAAAGATGAGGAAGAAATAAAAAACAACTTATGGCTTCACTAAAAGAATTCCTCTACAACATGAAGAAAAGCACTATTATAACACTAGGAGAAAAATATAAATTCATTGCTGTTTGAATCAAAATGAACTTTTCAAGTGTTTTTGAACTGTTCAACAACATAAAGAAAATGATGAAATCAAAATACAGAAAAGAGGGACTAGAAATGGTGGGTTAAATATAAAATAGTAAAACTATGGAGCCTGGATATATTTTATGGAAGGAAGAGGGAAAAAAATCCACATTTAAAAAATGTAGGAAAAAAACTAAAGCACAATATATAGAGAATGTAAAGTAAGATTGTGCTATTTAATTATAATCAACATAGGCTCAGGATATCAGCTTTAAAACATGAAGTATGAGAACCAAAGAAAGGTTGTCTTTGCTGCAGTATGTCAGTTACAAGACACTGATGCAAAATTCATGATGAACTGGCAGGAAATAAATCATTAGGGAAAATATCAGTAAATCAGTATTAGTGTAAGGGCTATTAAGTAGACAAAGATACCAAAGGGAAATAGAAGCCATAAAGAAAATAATTAATAGAACAGAGTTATATTTAGTAAGTTCTGGAACTTAATAGAATTATTTTTAGGAATCAAGTCTTTATGATTTGCCATAATTTATTTCCCTTTCAGTTGGCTACCTTTCCATTTTCTTACAATTTTTCTGTGCTGACTTTTTAATTTCAGTATAGTTTCACTTATTTATTTGTGCTCTTGCTGGTTTTGCTTTTGGGGTCAGATTTTAAAATATCATACTCTATGTGTTACCCTCCAGGAGTTTTATGGCTTTAAGTCTTACATATGAATATTTAAACTATTTTGAATTCATTTTTGTATATGAGTGTCAAGTTTCATTACTTTGCATTTGATTATCCCCAACACCATTTATTAAAGAGACTATTCTTTCCCCATTGCATATTCTTAACTCCTTTGTCATAAATTAATTGATATATATGTGGTTTTATTTCTGGGTTCTCTATTTCATTAATATATTCTGTTTTTTATTCTAATACCATACTATTTCAATAACTATAGCTTTATAATATAGTCTGAATTCAGAGAGGATGATGCCTCTTGCTTTGTTCTGTCTCAAAATTACTTTGGCTTTTCAGGGTCTTTTGTAGTTACATAAAAATTTTAGAATTATTTGTTCTAATTCTGTGAAAACTGCAAATGCAATTTTGAAAGGTATTACATTGAATCTGTAGATTACTTTGGGTAGTTTGTACATACTAATTATTGATTCTAATCAATGAGAGCATGATATATTTCTATTTGTGTTTTCTTCAACTTTATTAGTATTTTATTATTAGTATTAGTATTTAGTATTAGTATTTTCAATATATATTGCACCTTCTTGGTTAAATTTATCTTTATAGATTTTATTTTTGATGCAGTTAATTATAAGTTCAATTGTCTTCTTAATTTCTACTTTTGACAGTTTGTTATTAGTCTACAGAAATGAAATATATTTTGTATACCAATTTTTGTCTCCTGCAATTTTATAGACTTTTAAAATTCTAATATTTTTGATGGATTCTTTAGGATTTTCTATATATAATGTCATGTAACTTACAAATAGTGACAGTTTCATTATTTTTTCAATTTGGATGGCTTTTACTTCTTTTTCTGCTTAATTGCTCTGGTTAGGACCTCTAATACTATCTTGAATAAAAGTGGTACAAATAAAGATTCTTGTCTGTTTCCTGAGTTTGCCATATGTGGCCTTTATTATGTTTAGATTAATTTTCTCTGTATCTACTTTGTTGAGAGTTTTTAATTATATATGAATATTGAATTTTATCAGTTGCTTATTTGCATCTATTAAGATAATCATATGAATTTTATCCTTCATTATGTTAATATAGTGTATCATGTTGAGTGATCTGCAGATGTTGAACCATCCTTCCATGTCAGGAATGAATTCCACTTCATTGTTGTATATGAAATTTTAATATATTATTGACTTTGGTTTGCTGACATTTTGTTCAGGATTTTTGCATCTATGTTAAATCAGGGATATTGTTCTATAATTTTCTTTATTATTTGTGGTCTCCTTGGTTTTGGTATTAGCATAATGATGGCCTCATAAAATGAGTTTTGAAAATTTCCTTCTCTTATTTTTTAGAAAAGTTTGAGAAGGATTATTAATCCTTTTTTAAAAAAAAAAATGTACTAGACTTCTTCAGTGAAGCTGTTTGGTCCTGGGCTTGTTGTTGGGAAGTTTTTGGTAGCTGATTCAATCTGGTCACTAGAAATCCACCTGTTTAGGTTTCCTATCTATGAGTCAGTCTTGGTAGATTGTATGTTTCTAGGAAATTATTTTTTCTAGGTTATCCAATTTGTTGGCAAAGAATTGTTCATAGTACTCCTTTTTATCATCTTTTGTATGTCTATGGAATCAGTTGTAATATCTATTTCATGATTATATTTATTTGAATGATCTCTCTTCTTGGTACATTTTTCTGAAGACTTGTTAATTTTTATCTTTTTCTAATATAGCTTTTATTGTATTTTTTCCATTACCATTTAGTCCCCTAATAACTCACACTGTTGTCCATGTCCATGAATCTTTTTCCTTTTTACTCAATCCCTCCACAACTAGCTGTCATCCTGCTCTCCATTTATGAGTTCCTCATTTTCCTTGTTAGTGCAGTTTGTCCATTAGATTCCATATATATGTGAAATTATGTAGTATTTGTCTTTCTCTGACTGGTTTATTTCACTTAGCATAATATTCTCCAGGTCCATCTATACTGTTGGAAAGGGTAAAATTTTCTTCTTCTTTTTTATAGTTGTTTAAATGTCCCATAGTATTTTTCATCCACTCATCTATTGATGACACTTGGGCTGCTTCTATGTCTTTTTAAGAACCAGCTTTTAATTCCAGTGATCTTCTCTGTTATCTTTTTAGGTTCTACTTCATTTAATTCTGCTCTAATCTTCATTTCCTTTCTTCTCAATTTGAACCTTGTTTTTATTATTTTTCTAGTTCCTTGAGATGTAAAGTTAGGTTATTTGAAAACTTTTCTGCTTCCTGTGGTAGGTATTTATTGTTATGAACATCTCTTGTAGAACTTCTTTTGCCACATACTACAAATTATGGTGTTATATTCTCATTTTGATTTGTAGTAAGGTTTTTAAACTTTTCCTTTTGATTGCTTCTTTGACCCATTGGTTATTTAGTAGTGCATTGTTTAATCTCCACATATTTGCATTTTAGCTTTTAATTATTCATTTCTACCTTCATCTATTGTGAGTGTAAAATGTGCTGATATGACTTCAGTACTCTTTTTTTTATTAAGACTTGTCTGTGGCCTAATATATGATATATCTTGCAATATGTTTCATGTGCACTTGAGAAGGATTTGTATTCTATTGCTTCTGGTTGGGATGTTTTGTGTCTGTATATATCCATTATGTTGTGCTCTAAAACGTCATTCAAGGTCTATGTTTTCTTACTGATGGTTTGTCTAAATGATTTATCTATTGATATAAGAGGGGTGGTAACCACCCCTATTTTTATTGTATTTCTGTTTTTCACTTTAGGTCTGTTAATAGTTACTTTATATTTTTAGGCGCTCCTATGTTGAGTACATGAATATTACAAATATTAGATCCTCTTTCTGACCTGACTCCTTATCATTCTGTAACACCATTCTTTGTCTCTTATTACAACTTTGTTTTAAAGTCTATTTTGTCTAATATTAGAACAGCTAAACTAGCTTTCTTTTAGTTTACATTTGCATGGTATATCTTTCCCTATTTCTTCACTTTCAGTCTGTATGTATCCTTAAATCTAAAGTGAGTAACTTACAGGCAGCATATAAATATATGTCTTAGCTTTTTATCCATTCAGTCATTCTTATGTCTTGAAATTTTAGTCTATTTATAGGATTGGGCAAAAATAAGTTTACTGTTTTATTAATACAATAATTAATTAATAATACAAAAATAAATTCTGTTTTACATGCTTATAACTATAAACCTAGTTTTGCCCACCTCCATATTTACAGTAATTATTGATGGATCCATAATTTACTACCATTTTTAAAATTGTTTTCTGGTGCTTTTTGCTGTTTTTCTCTGCTTCTTCTTTTGCTCTCATCCTTTCTGGTTTGTTGACTCTCTTTAGTGATGTTCTTATATTCCTGTCTCTTTATCTTTTGTATATTTACTGCAGATTTTTGCTTTGTGGTTATATGAAGCTTATATATAAAAATATGTATATAGCTGTCTATTTTAAATGCATAACAACTTGTTTGTTGCCGTTCTATGTAAAGTTCAATATTCACCCCTGATATTTTATGTTTTCCATGTCATATATGAGGAGAGACCCCCCCCCAAAAAAAAAAAAACACACAAAATTATCTTCTGGAGCGTGGGCCCTTGTAGTACAGGCCTCCCCAAGCCAGATGAGTATTCTAGGAGCCCATCTCGATCAGTTTACCAGATGGTGTTGTTGTGAGAGGCTGCCATTGGTTTCAGTGAATATATTTTGAAGACTCTTTATTGATGGGTGATTTGTGAGCACACCTGTCTGCATGGCACTGAGTCTTCAGCAGTTTTTAATCTAAAATGCCATGACCCCCATGCTTGACCCTCCTTATTCACTTGATCTTGTCTTGCACAACATTTCTATTTCCCCTGGGTGAAACAAGTCCTCAAAGGGAAATGTTTCACCTAAGTGGAAGAGATGAAACAAAAAAATGCAGAAGCGTTAAAAGGCATCTAAATCAATGAGCTCAAACTCTTGAGCAGTGGAAGGAACATCTTGTTAGATATGTTGCATCAGATGGAGAGTACTTTGAAGGTGATTGATCTTTAAACATGTAAGAATAAATACAATTTTTTATAAAAAATTTTTTTAGGTTTCTCCTCATACATTTTTATTTGTATATCTATTAACTAAGGATTGTTGTTATAGTTCTTTTTGCTGTTTTTGTCTTTAAACTTTCATATTAACTCTATAATCGATTACTATAATATCTTTATTATATATTTACCTTCCCAGCAATATTTATTCTTCCACATTTTTAACGCTACTTTCTCATGGGTTTATCTGCTCAAAATGTTATGAACTACTTGGGCTTTTCTGTCTTCTGGCTTTGTCATTCTTAATGTTTGGCTTTCACACACCTTTTACGAATTTGCATGTCATCCTTGCACAGGGGCCATGCTAATCATCTCTCTATGTGCTGCCAAAGGGAACACCACATGCTTTTAATGCTTTGTAATCTAGATATTCACTGTACCTCTAATCATCATTTCCACATTCAAGGCAAGAAGGGAGTGGAAGCCCATTTTAAACAAGAAAGTTAAACAATTTCATTATTCCTTAAGTACCTAACTGATGTCCTAAGGTCCCACCCCTACAGATAGCACATATTACAATGGTATTTTTAGCTTCACTTTATATATATGTATATCTGTATTTGTAGAGATATTTCCATGTTGAGAAGCTTCCCATCTGCAAGAGAGGCTGTTTAGGTGAATATTTTCCAGCAATGAGTAATTATGTTGGAAAGAGTTGTTGGTTGTCTGAACTACAATGTCTGCCACAAGGTAGAAGATTGAAGTTTGATGCGAGAGGGCTTGTGTTTTTTTGTAGAGCATTTGTTTTTCTTCTTAAAAAATAAAGAGATATGTAATTCTTATGTTTAAATGTGTTTAATAGCATTGCATATTTTTGGAGGGGTGATTATTGCAGGAGCTCAGAAGAAAAATAGAGTAGCATAGGGTAGCTGATGAAGGTAAGAGAGATATATTAGACAGTTATTTAGTAAATGGATTCACTAAGGTATAAAAATTGATTGAATTTCAGAAATAAAAGAAATTAGTATATAATTCTCAGGTGTTTTGCTTGAACTTTTGAGGGGACTTAGCTGCTATGGATTGAGACAGGAATCAGAACTGAATGGAAAATAGGTTTGAGGTATAGAGAACACAGAATTGTTTTGGGTAGTTGAGTTTTGGGTAGTGTCTGAAATATGTCCACCTAGAGATGATCAGAAAGCTACTGAAATTCAATGGAGAGCTCAAAAGATTTGCATTTATAAGTGTACCGTACAGTGATGGATGCCATACATAAGAAGAGAATCTGAGGAAGAGCTGTAAAAAAAACTCCTCCAATGGAAAATTGGTAGTGCATAAGTCCACAAAAGAAATTAATAGAGAATGCATGAAGTAGATGAAAACCAGAACAGTGGATTCCACAGACACCCAAGAAAGTACATTGAAAAGAAAGTGATCAGCATGCCAAAGGCTATTTGGATGTAAAGAAACTAATGGAAGATCAAAGATAGAAAAGTGTACCTTAGAATCAGTGACATCTTAGCAGGGGAGATTTCAGTTGAATGGTGATGCTTCAGCTTGTGTTATACTTTGTTTCTGTGAGAGTGCAGGGGAAGTAAGTGAATGAAAAGAGGCTTCTTTTTATGCACTTCATTGTAAAAACAAGAAAAGTGTAGAAGGAAAATGTGTGGGCTTGAAAAAATATGTATATGCTTCTTATAAGTTGAAAGAAGTATGTGTAAATGCTGAAGAAGGTCATTTAGGAGGTGGAGAGACAACCGAAGGTGTGCACACAGAATGCTGTGAGACCCCCCACAACACTTATTCTGGCTTGTTTTCTCTCTGAAATGGAGTCAATACCATTTTCTGACTAGAAGGATGGAGGACTGAAGAGGGTTAGAAATAGTCATTTTAAAGAATGAGAGAAGCCCCTGACTAGGAGGAATGGAATGGTAACCAGAAACTTAAAAAATGTGATTGATATCAAATCTTACATTTATATCAGCATCTGGGATTAACTGCCCAGGTGCCAGGTGCAAGCTTAGGGAAGGCGGATAATTTGATTTGTCCAGCTATAGAGTTTTGCTAGGCAGGTGTGTCAAAAGGATAGAAACACCATGGACATTGTAAATTTTATAGCTTGAAATGATGAAGCATAGAACCTAAAATGTCTGAGGGGAGGATGACATGCTAATGTGTTTTAATTCCATAATTTTCGAAGTTCCTAAATTTTCCATAGATGAAGTGTATTTCTTATAAGTGCAACAAATCAATTAATTGACCTTCAGTAGTTCACAAGTTTTAAGGAGTTCAAGACAACAGGAAACATCAAGCATTATAATTCAATGGTACATGCATAGTACCGTCGATTCCCAAATGTTGTCAATAATTTTAATGCCATGTTCTTCACTCTGGTACATGCATTCCAAGTAGGTGGAAATAACATACTCAATACAGTTAGGATGTGGGAATGGAGACCATTTGGAGAGGAGTAGATGACTACCCAGTGGAAAGACAACTGTACATTTCAGCAACAAACCTCATTTGATCTCTTCCTCAGATCAGCTTGTAGAACTTGAGCTGTGCTGTCTCTCCTGTTCCAATCATGTACTTGCAGCTTGTCCTGCCTGTTATTTTCATGTGCAGCTCACCACCTGTCTTCATACTCTCCTAGAGGTAGTGTTAGTGGTCTGTGTAGCTCATCTTTCACTCTCTTTACCATTTATTTAAAGCTCTCATGAGCCAGAAAAATACACGGTCTCTTTCCCACTGGATTGTCATCTACTTCTCTCATTGCTATCTCTGTTACTTCATCCTAACTGAATTGAGTTATTTTATTTCCACCTTCTCGGCATGCACACGCCAGTTAGTGATTGCTTCCTCAGTAAGATCAAGGACTGATTTCTCCAAAGGCACTGGGAATTCATTCATTTAACAGCTTTCACCCTTTTGTTGATTTTTCCTTCTGTGTCTTGTTACTAGGAAAAATTTCATTACCATCATCCTTTCAATTTCCAGAAGCCTGATTTTTCTATGTCAGTTATTATATAATAGTCTTGTTTCATAGGCTTGACTTTTTTCATAATTTTTATTTTCCTTGCTAACCTCTTTTCATTCATTAATGTTTAAACAGCTTATTTAAAATGATAGCTTATATAATACAAAAACAAAATATTTTAAAATTCATAGCTGTTTTTAAAATTGTGTATTTATATACATATGTTTATTTAAAAGCACACAAATAAAAGCAAATACCAATTGCCTATATTTCCACCAACAGAAAGTTACTTTAATACCATGATCAAAATTCTTTCAGAAATACTATGTAGACATTGACATATGTATGAGGTCAAAGTACACTTTTATTTCCTGCTTTGACCATTTTCTTTAAGAATTAAAAAATCTTTCATATTTATAGGTACATTTTTTAAAAATGGATGTTGGATTATTTTCATTAGAAATTTTGTTTTCTAGGAATCATGCAAGGCAGTCCACCTAGGAAACTTTCTCTCAAGTCATCTGTATTCATAAGAAGATGCCTCTTGAAATAGAAGTCAAAGGTATGCTCTGAAAATGCCCAATGATATTTTAGACAAATTCTGGTGATGATTTCCTGGAATTAAATGAGTAGAAAAAGAGTGGAGTGATTTGAAATGTAAAGTAATTTATTTATGAAGATTTAAAGAGACATAATAAGGGAAACTTAATTACATTTTTTAAATGTATTTTTGTCAAACTAACATTTCAAAGTGATGATGAATGTGCTTCTTGTTTTTTGTGTTAGAAGTCTTTTGTGACAGAACATAATTTTTAAGATTGCATGGTATATTGTGCATATGGCATATATTCATCTGTTGTTGGATGTTTGTATTTTTTCTAATTAATTTTGCTGCAATGGATAATATGAACATACTTGACAGTTCATTATTTGTCTGAATTTCAGATAATTTCAATAGGATGAATTCCTAAGTATAGAATCCAAGACCATAAGCATGCATGTTATAAGAATTTTGACTTACCTTGTCAATTGATGTCTGAAAAACTCCTTCCACATTTTGTTATCGTATGCAATGAATGATTTAAATGAAAAATTAATGAACTTTTTTTTCAGCTAAGCATGATAAAGAAACCTAAGGGCAAAGTAAAAACTATAAGGAATAAATCTAAAGCATTTCTATAGTTGCCCCCCTTTATCTGAAAATCCTACTGATTCTCTTTTCTTTTAAAAACAGTGAAGATTATGTAAGATCTCATGTTGTTGTTGATGATAAAGTATTACTTATAACATGAGGCATGAGGAAACCCATGTGTGTGTATACATATAAAAACGGGAGAGGATTTCATTCTTCATAGACCATGTCCATTCTTTGAATATTTGCTAGTTTTTTCTTTCAGAGTCCATCTCACATATATGTATGTGTGTATATACATATTTGTGTATATATGTGTATACATATGTATATGTACATGTACATATGTATACATAAAGGCATCTTTTATTTAGGCCATATGTAAATAGATTTAGGTATTTAGGAAACTTTATAGGAAACTGTGTTACATATTTTTAAGAGGCAACAGATAGTTATGTTCAAAAGATCATAGGGAGTTAGAAAACAGGGAATCTAATCTTAGAAGTCTCATGACAAAAGTACCATTTGGATGATTATTACTATGTGTTGAGGTAAGAGTGAAAATGCCTACGAGAAAGTTACCTACACTATGTTTCCTACTATACTCACATACAAATCAGACTCTACTACAAATGAAATAAAGGCTCTCCTATTCAAATTTCTAACCTGTAAGCAATCTTCACCATGAAAATTAAATCAACATTCTGTTTTTAGGGTACCTAAAGAAGGGTATTATATACTTTTTCTCAGGAATCTATTAGAAAATTTCTCCCTGTAATTAATCTAAATTCATTGTCCCTTGGAATCTCTTAGGTACTTCTGCATTTTAGTTCCTTCCTGGTTCCAGGTAATGTGTTCTCAACGGTTAAGGTCATCTTTCTCATTTAAAATTTTCCTTTACAAAATCTGTCCTACACTGCAGAAAAACATGATTAGAACTTTTCTCTCTCCAAAAAATATGAATTAAAATATTATATTTTCTTTATAACCAAAATGTTTTACACTTAAATTTACTGGGTAACATTAGTTAACAACATATAAGTTACAATACACAGTTCTATAATACATCACTTGTATATTGTATGTTGTAAATCTAGTTTCCTTTTGTCGCCATATATGTGATCCCTTTCCCCTTCTTATTTTCTCCCCACCTCCCCTTCCCCTCTTTTTAAAAAAATTTGTGTATGAATTTGTTCATTTTTTTTCTATTTTATGTTCCACATTAAGTGAAAGTATGTATATGTTTGTTTGTTTTTCTGTCTCCCTTATTCACTTAGAATGATGCTCATACTTTCAAGACCCATCTATGTGGTGGCAAATGGCAGTATTTTATCCTTTTTATGGCTGTATATATGTCCCACTTTCTCTTTATCCAGTCACATACTAAAGAATACTTAAGTTGTTTTCATGTCTTGGCTACTGTGAATAGTGCTACAATGAACATAAGTATGCATATACTATTTTTTTAAATTTATTTTTATTTTTGTTGTATTATATCCATCCCCTTTTTACTCCCCTCTGTCCCCTTCCCCACCCACCCACTACATATACTTTTGTGAATTAATATTTTCAAAATTTTAAGGTAGGTACCCAGAAAAGGGATTGCTGGTATTATATGGTAACTCTATTCTTATCTTTCTGAGGAACCTCCATACTGTTTTTCCATAATGGCTCTTCTAGTTTACATTCCTACCAGCGGTGAATGAGGGTTCCTTTTACTCCACAACTTCTCCAACACATGTTCTTCTAACAGATACAAAATCATTGTGGTTTTGATTTGCATTTCCCATATAGCTAGAGAAATTGAGCATTTTTTCATGTATGTTTTGGCCATTTGTATTTCTTCTCAGGAAAAGTTTTTTAAGTGGAATTTTTTTGTTTTTTTTGGTGGTTGTTTGAGTTCTTTATATATTTGGGATATTAGCTTCTTACCAGAGGTATCATTTGCAAATATCCTATTTTTTGGTTGGTTGCTTTTTTGTTTTGTTGATGGTTACTTTTCTTTGCAGAAGCTTTTTAGTTTGATGTAGTATTACTTACTGATTTTTGCTTTTACTTCCCTTGCATTAGGGATCAGGACAACCAAAGTTTTTAGATATTGCTTCTAAATGAAATTTCACTTACTAATTCTCATTTTCAATTCCCTCTGCACATCTAAGTGGTTAACTTTGAATAATTTACTTGAATATTTTAATTACAATTTAATACTAATGGATATGAAATAACCTTGCCTTGGTGAATGTAAAAATAAATATATCCAGAAATATTAATTTGTGTTCAAATATTTCCATGTCATATTAGAACAATATAGAAGTACATGAGTCAAAACTGCACAAGGGAAATGCATCAGCTAAATGTTTACTCAAAATTAAAATTTAAATATTTACATTCTTATATTTCTCTCTGTATTAAGGATGTTGATAAAACATACTTAGTAACACTAGTGATGAGTCATTTGGAATCTTTAATGACAGTTTTAATTTACTCTCACATTTGAAAGTAGTTTCAGGTACTATTAATATCTCTGTATTGGCAAACTCTTTACTTATAAATAATTCTTTCAGGCACAAAAACTTATCAATAATGAGAAAGTTTTGAAAAGTTTTAGTCAGAAATTTTCTAGTGTTACTTTCCCAGAAAGCTACTGAGTATTTACCAATAAGGAAAGATCGGATGTTAGCATTGTTTAAAAAATGTTATAGGGCTTATTGTCTCAAAAGGGAAAAAATAAGACACATCACTTGGTGCCTTAAAGATTATTATTATTCATTTTCTTTCTACCACTTATTCATCTTTTGTTTTATAATTTATTAGAAGAGGAAACAAGAAAATGAAAAAGAACCTTCAGAATAAATGTTTTCCATTTTTCATCAGGATGTAAGAATTGATGCAATTAAAACTTTCTATAAAAGTAAAAGAATAGGATTTAAATTTTGTGGTCATTTTTTTCTGCTTTCACATTTTCTCATTACCACAGATGACTGAGAGATAATTATGTAATTTATATCTCCCTTAGGATATTCCCATAAAACTGTCACACAGTCTCTAACTTGTCACATTATATGTAATATTTGTACCCTGTATCACTCTATGATGACATTGGGTGTCATCTTTTCCTCTTATTATTCTTTCTGACTGGAACTTAACCTTAGTGTATAATATGCATAGTTCCTTTCCATAGGCAAAACTAGTGTGTCAAGTGAATGTGCCTTTTGAACAATGTCAAAATTTTGATGGGATGGAAAATGTTTAATACTTTTTCCTATGCTGTCAAAATGGTAACATCTGACAATGTTTAACATTATTTCTGGAAGGTGTTTATAATTCTTATTTATGAAATTCATGATATATTTTTCTATAACCTCATTTTTGCCCCATAAAATTTTAACCCTCAAGTAGCAACCCTTGGATAATAGTTCTGAACCATGTGCCACTCATTTTGCAATGTCATACTTACAGCAAATAGGTGTTCTAATGGGATAATATAATGTAAAAAATTATTATGCAGTTGTATTATTCTGAACAATAGTGGATGGAATGGTTCTGTAGGTGTATAAATGTTAATATCAAAAGAAAAAGTAAGTAATTCAAGTTTTTAGGGAAAAATTGGTTAATATCTGCAATTTACTTTTTATTTTTAATTGTGATATAACTGACATTAGTCATTCATTGATAAATAATTAGGTTGCTTCCATATCTTTGCTATTGTAAATACTGGTACAGTGAACATGAGATGCATGTATCATTTCAAGTTAGTCTTTTTGTTTCATTTGGATAAATACCCAAAAGTATATTTGCTAGAGCCTATGTTAGTTTTAATTTTCATTTTTTAAGGATTCTCCATAGTGTTTTTCATCTTTTAACAACAACAAAAAAAAGACAAAGCATTTAAAATCATGCTCCTAAGAAACAAATCAATTATCAAAGCTGGAAATGTTAGAACTATGTAACAGGGGATTTAAAATAATGATTCTAATGGAAAAGATGTGCAATGTCAGATCTTATGGGTAATATCAGCAGAGAGGAGTATATTAAAAATCAAATTAGAAAGCTGGAAATGTAAAATACAATAACAGAATTGACAATGTCTGTGATGGTTCATCACTAGGTTCAGCAGAGGAAAGAGTGGAGGGGAAGAGTCTAATCAAGGAATGCGTATAAATGACCCATGGACATGCACAACAGGGTGGGGATTGACTCTGGGAGCAAGGAGAGGGGTGGGCAGGGCAAGGGAGAGCAATGGGGGTAAATTGGGACAAATGTAAAAGAACAACAGTAAAAAGGCAAAAAAAAAAAAAAAAAAAAAACTATTAAAATTATACCAACAGAGAGAGAAGAGGGAGGAGTAAATCCAAAGTTTCTTGGACAATATTTAATGGTCTTTCTCATATGAAATTGGAATCCCTGTAGAAAAGAGAGAAAATGGGCAGAAGAAATATTTAAAGCAATTAATTTTTTTCCAAAAATTAACAGATCCAAATTAGAAATTAAAGAACTCACAGAAAACCAAACCAAAACAAAAAGAAATAATTTTTGAAAACCCATCTAGGCATATTATATTTAAAAAGTAGAAAACTAGACAGAAGGAACATTTTGAAGGCACTCAGACTAATAAAAGGTTACATTCAAGGAATAAAGAATCACCACAGAATTATCTTTAGCAAACACACTATACAAAATAAGATAACAGATTATAAATAAGCTTATGAAGAGATACACAAGACAATTATTCATTAGGTAAATATAAATTAAACCACATTTATTAGAATGGCTAGAGAGAGAGAGAGAGAGAGAGAGAGAGGGAGGGAGGGAGAGCAAGAGAGAGAATACCAAGGGCTGCAGAGAATGTAAAAATAACAAAAAACCTGGAGTTCTCATGCATTGCTTGTGGAAATGCAAAATGGAACATGCACTTTAGAAAAAACAGTTTAGCTGCTTCTTAAAAGTTAAACGTGTACTAATTGTATTACCAAGAAATATACTAGAATATTTACACAGGTCAAAGCTTAGGTTCACACAAAAAGTTGTATACATATGCATTGGACTTTATCAATGCCAATAAATAGAACTTCATTAGGTAAATGGATAAAGAAACTATTATATTCACACAGTGAAATACTATTCAGCATTTAAAATGAATGGACTATTGTTAACATAAAAACATGAATGAATCAGCCCTAGCTAATGTGGTTCAGTGGATTGAGCACCAACCTGGGAACCAAAGGGTTGTCAATTTGATTCCCAGTCAGGACACATTCCTGGGTTGTGGATCAGGTCCTGCCAGGTCCCCTATTGGAGGTACATGAGAGGTAACCACACATTGATGTTTCTCTCCCTCTCTTTTTCCCTCCCTTCTCCCTCTCTAAAAATAAATAAAATCTTAAAAAAAAAAAAAAAAAGGATGACTTATATGTATGTGGCTAAATAAGTAACTCAGAAACAAAATTATTTATAATGTGTGATTCTATTTATATGTATGACATTCTGGAAAAGCAAAAACATAAGAGTAGAAAATACATAGATTAGCAGTTACAGGTATATGGAATGGGAGAGGTGTTAATCACAAAGATATTATGGGGACATTTTGTAGGAATAGAACTCTTTATATTATTGTGGTGGTAGAAATATGACACATTTGTCAATTCCTTCAAAACTGAACACTAAGTTTTTCTATATGTATAATAAGAAGAATATCATACTGGTGCAACCACTCTGGAAAACAGTATGGCGTTTCCTCACAAAATTAAAAATTGAAATGCCCTTTTACCCAGTAATTTTACTTCTAGGAATATATCCAAAGAATCCCACAATGCCAAGTCAGAAGAATATATGCACCCCTATATTCATAGCAGTGTTATGTACAATAACCAAGATTTGGAAGCAACCTAAGTGCCCATCAGCATATGAGTGGGTAAAAGAGCTGGGATACATTTACACAATGGAATACTACACAGCAAAAAAGAAGAACTTCTTAACCTTTTGAGACAGCATGGGTGGAACTGGAGGCTATTATGCCAAGTGGAATAAGCCAGGCAATGAAAAACAAATATCATATAATCTCATTTATAACTGGAATCTAAGGAACAAAATAAAGAGAAAAATCGAGTCAGAGGCACAGAAACAAGGAAAAGACTGATAGCTGTAAGAGGGGCAGGGGAGGTTGGGACTGGTTGAAAGAAGGGGAAGTGACCACACAAAGAACATATATATCATCCTTGGGCATGGACAATGGTGCAGGGATTGACAGTGGGAAACAGGGGACGTGGAGGAGAGGGGGAAAAGGGGAAGATTGGGACAACTGTAAAAGCATAAATAATTAAAAAATCAACAGGGCCCCTGGGTTAATGTGAACTGTGACAAACATATTCACCTGTAGTATGGGAGAGAATAAAACTGACCTAATTAACTTTGGAAAACAGTTGTTTGGAGTTAATTCTTTAAGGTTAAAGAAAAAAAAAAACAGTATTTTTCTCCACAGATACATATATGTGTGCATGTGTGTGTATGTGTGTGTGTGTTAAGCAATTCAAAAAATACTTGAGTAACTTCCAAATAGAGATAAGGTACAGAGAGTTGGGCAATTTGCCTTTCTCAGGGTTTATTTGTTTGGTCTAAAATCGTGGATCATATGCTTATTTACAGAATCCGTATAGAAGAGGTCTAAGAAAGAGAGGGGTTGCATGCTGTGTAATCCTAGATGAGGTCATGGAGATAGAAACAAGGAGCTTAGTTCCAGAGTTGGCCTTAAAGAAAAGAGAGGAACACATTCTAAAGCTGTGACAATAACAGTATGAGAGAGGAAGGCAAAAGCTTCAAGAGGTAGAGATTAGAAAGCTGATGCCTATTGACCTCAATTCATCCAATGAAATAGAAAAACTGAATCTCTGAGAATGAGAGTAATGACCTGTCCATGGCATAGTCTTTGTTGAAGAAAATATATCCATGAGGTAATGCTAATACAGGTCTTCTGTTGAACATTCTGGGAAAGACAGTGAATTTTATTTGACTATGAAAGTATCTACCCATTAGAGCAAAAACAAAGACCTTTTTATTTAACAGCAACAAAGGTTTAATCTAGTCAGTGACTTTGCTTTTGTGATATTTTTAATGCAAGTGTTTAATATGCCTTTAAAGTTTGAAAACAAGGTAGCAACATTGAAATGTTCATGTCTGTCAGGCTTGGATAAAAGTAAATAAAACGGGTCATCAAAGAAGTTTTAGTATCCATGAATTCACGTTATGTTTTTCTAAAGTAAATACTTTCACCTCTAATATTTAGTGATTTCAAACAGTAAGGGGTACATTTAGTCCAAGAAAAAGGAAGCTTAGTGTTCAAATACTGGTCATTAAATTAACCCTCAGAAACTGCCCATTTCAAAGAAGAAAAATGACAGTGTAGCTAAATGCTTATACATCAGATATCAAAATGACCAACTCCAGATTTGGAAAGAGATCATATCCTCTTAAAACAATAGCAGCAACAAGAACCTCCTAGCAGATGTTCACCAACCAATGCAGTACATAAGTAGAATCTCAATAAAATCTCATCCTCTTCCCTTTATCAGTTAGCTAATTAATAGTCATTTGATATGCCTATCTTGAAAGAATTTACCCAACCAATTTCAGTGGCATTCTCTGTTGACTAAAGGATTAAATGATATGGAGCTATGATAGGGGTGAGTTCCACGGTACAATTTATTCAAGCTTATGTGAAACCACAGTATAATTCAAAGAACATTTTCTGGTCAACATTAAGCCTATTTCACTTCAAAATATTTTATTAAATCCATTAGCTAGCAGAGAAGTTTAGTAAAGTCAACTGAGATCATATCTCTATTTCATAGAACCATATAAACTGTAACTATAATAATTTTACTTAACAATTACATGATGAGGTTTTAGAATACATATTTTTAAGAAATGCTGATTCATTTTCTTGAATCTAAATCTAAGTACAATTCAGTTAAATTATCTGTATAAAAAAACACACTTGCTCAATCCATGATCATGAGTAACCACCTTTGTAAGTGATTTACCATTAACTGAAATATACCTACATGCTTGCATTTGTTGTTCTTGGGGGGGGACACTACGTTACCTGCAAAGCCCAGCCTCTTCTCTGGGAATTGTACTCTACCGTATATAAATGCCTAAGTAGTAATCTATGTTTCAGGATGTTTTGGTCAAGGGGTACTTTTTGTTTCTCACAAATTAATTTGATCCTTTTTATATTTTCCTTTGCATGCTCTATTTAATTTCTCTACTATTGACTTTGAGATCATGGATTGCCTTACTAATATTTAACTCTATTTCAGTTTGTCCAATGTTTAAGGGACTGTTGGTACTTGACAAATATGTATTGTATTAATTTTAACTGAACAGTACTATTTCCTTCCAGGGTAAGAGTGGATATTTTAATGAAAATTTCCTGTTAGTTTATCTTCAGAGGAGAGGGACTCCACTGTAAATGTTATGAGTATTGAATTGCCTAAATCAGCTGAGAAAATACTATCTAAAATGAATTCTTCTGTGCTGACAATGGCTCCCTAAATAAATAAGAAATCTGGTATGATTTTTTTCCCTACAGACAACCACATGATGTGAACAAAGGACATCTCATAAATTATTCCAATAGATCAACAGCCTAATACTTTGACAGGCTTCGACCAGTAAAGCATTTTTGTAACACAGGCAGGCGTCCTCAGAATAATGAAGTATTGCTTTCAAGTGTGTTAATAAGGTCAGCTGGCACTTATAACACGCTAAGCCAAATCATTCTTATCAACACTCTTTACTAACTACAGAATTTAATTTCCATTCCATTTAAAAAATTTAATCACATCAACTTTAAATTTCAACTCTTCCTCAAGGAAAGAGGTTTTTAATAATGACCTTTCTAATTAAAATTGCTTAGATTTATCCTGTGAGATATATTAGTGGTGATGCTAAGAAATTATATGTGCATACACATACACACACATTCACATTCTAAAGGTTGCAAAAATATAAAATAAAACCGTATTGCCTAACTAGTGTGGTTCAGTTGGTTGGGTATTGTCTCACAAAGCAAAAGGCAACTAGCATATGCCTGAGTCGCAGGGTTGGTCCCTGATCGGAGCACATAAGAGAGACCCATCGATATTTCCCTTTCTTTCTCTCTCCTGTCCTCTACCTCTAAAAGTAAATAAAATCTTACAAAAGATAAAATCATATTTATAACAGTGATTAGATATGCTTTTTAAGTATTTTATATAATCACTTACCAGTTGTATTATCTAGACAGATTCATAGGGCTTTTAACACAAGTGAAAAACAGTTACCCTAAAGTATGAAGCTGCTACCAAGGAAGATAAATCTCAGTATATGCAAACGTGGTTCAGCAAATGCTTTATGCATGTACTCTGCAACGGGTTTGCCAAAACATGTCTTAATCACATTAAGTAATATTTCAAATTTAATGATAACAACAAAAAATGTCTAACCTCTAAGTAACCCAGTCTCAAACCAAAAAAGAATAGTATGAAGGTAGATATTTGGAAAATGTATTCTAAGGCAAGATTCTGGGGAGCTTATGTAAAATTGATTTGAAATTTGCTTTATTGTAATGCTTTAGCTTTTAGAGATCTCTGTCTTAATGGTCTAATAACCTCCTTATTAATATAAATACTGCTTCCATCTTACCTCATTTTTTATTGTCCTAGACTCAGATTATTATATTTCACTTAAAGTTATTCCACATAAAATATTCTTTCAGAAACCAAAACTTGAAGAACAATACAGGATGCCTATTTTCACTACTATATACTGCAATGATTTAAAGAATCAGGCAAGAAAAAGGAATAAAAGACATCTCAATAGCAAAGTAAGAAGTAAAATTATCTTTGTTAGGAGAGGATGTGACTTTATATATGGAATACCTTGAAGATTTCACACACATACCCTAAAAAAGTTGTTAGAATAAATAAATTCAGTACAATTGCAAAATACAAAATTAATAAATAGGAATCTTTGGTACTTCTATGCACTAATAATGAATGACCCAAAGAGTATATTTAAAAACTAAAATATTTAGGTACAAGTTTAACCAAGGAGTTGAACCACTTGTACAATGAAAAGTGCAAATTGTTACTGAAAGAAATTAAAGCAGAGACAAGTAAATTGGAAGACATCCTGTGTAAATTGACTGAAAGGCATAATGTTAAGTCAATATTATCTCTATCAAAATCCTAATAGCATGTTTTATAGAAATAGAAAAACTTATCCTTAAATTCATATAGAATCTCAAAGGATTCCAAATAGCCAAAACAACTTAAAAAATAAAACAAAAAGTTGGAGGTCTCTCACTTCCTGGTTTCAAAACTTAATACAAAGCTGTAGTAATCAAAACAGTGCAAAATGTTTGCACTGACTGGCAAAATGACAAGCCTATAGAGGAATGAAATAGAATAGAAAGTCCAGAACTAAACCTAAATATTTATGGTTAAGTCATTTTTGACAAGGGTACCAAGAATATTCAACAAAGAAACTACAGCCTTTTCAATAACTGGTGTTGGGAAAACTGGATACGCACATAAAATAGTATATTTACTATTTACTTATGCCATACATAAATATCAACCAAATTAATAACAGATCTAAATATAAAAGCTAAAACTATAAAGTTATTAGAAGGAAACATTAGGGAAATCTTCACAACAATGAATTTGGCAATGATTTCTTGTGATACCAAATCACAACAAAAGGTAAACTTTAATACATTAAAATAAGCAATCTGTCAACAGACTAAAAAGGCAACCCATGGGATAAGAGAAAATATTTGCAAATTGTTTGTCTGATAAAGGGTTAATATCCACATTATGTAAAGAACTAATCAAAAATAAAAAACACTGTTTTGAAAAAATGGTGAAAGACTTAAATATTTTCATTAACTCCTCTCCCTTTGCTTTGAATTCTCAAGTGGTTTCATAACAACTTTGTTCATGGTGACATACTTGTGTATACTTTCCATTTGCTTAGAATTTTTTTTCTGATAAATGTGCTTTGTTGGATTTTTCCTGAGCCTTTGCTTAATTACCGTATCATTTTTGTGTAGAAATATGTTTTTAAATGTGATCTTTGAACAAAGTGAGTTTCTCGTAATACAGTATAGCTGGCAGAGATTAACACTGGTTTGTACTGCATACTATTCTTCTTATGAAACATAAATAAATGTGTTCGTGTGTGTAGATATGTATATGTGGCCCATCTAGAAATAGCCCAGCTGTTGTTAATATAAGGAGAACAGTTTGATGTAACCTGGCGGCCTAGGAGAGTGGACCGGAATGTGTATGCATGAACAGTGACGACTCCACTGTACTAGTTAGTGGGAGCAGTAGACAGCATTGAGTAGCATGTGTACATCTGCGTGTCATATTAAAAATGAGCAAGTAGAGCAATGAATCTGCATCAAATCTTGCCTTAAGCTTGAACATTTCTCTGTGGAAACTATTTGAATGATTCAGAAGGCCACAGTTATGGGCAACTGATGACTGGCAGTTTCATCATGACAAGGCACCTGTGTCATGTCTCATGCAGAGTGTTTGGTGAAATACTCAGCCCTCCCTACAGCCCAGATTTGCACCCTGTAACCTGTCTCTTCCAAAACTAAGATCACTTTTTTTTTATCAAGGTGAAATAACACTTTTAATAATTTCTTGTTATTTATTCACTCTCCCTTATTTGCTCTACTTTCTCTTCTGCTCACTCCATGTATATTACATATCTATTAAATTAAGATCACTTTTGAAAGGCAAGAGGTCAGACTGTCAATGAGATTCAGGAAAACACGATGGGGCAGCTGATGATAATTGGGAGAACTGTGTGAGGTCCCAAGGTACCCACTTTGAAGGGTATCATTTGTCCTATGTACAACATATCTTGTGTCTACTTCAATAAATACCTCTCTTTGTCATAGCATGCGGCTGGATACTTTCTGGACAGACCTTGTATGTAAGGTAGTCATTTTAATCCTTGTTTCTTCTAGCTGATATTAGTATTTGTAGCATTGTTCACTAGTTAGCCTACCAACTAAAAATGACCTTCCTGATATGCTGCTTTCTAAAAGGATTGTGCCTTTATGTTTATTCATTCAAAACCACCTCTCCTATTACCCAGTGATAGATACCCACAGAGTTCAAGGACGTGTACATCACCAACCTGCACACTATGCTTGCTTTGGCCCTCAGGATGTCCCACTTGCTGTGGGGAATCGTGTCCAGCCATCTGTGTCTGCAATCAGCTGCAATCTTTTCTTGACATTTTCCATACTCCTTTGATTTTCCCTGTATTTGGCAATCTGTAAATATTTTGGCTTAGGACTACAGATGTAATTTCTTCAAAGATGAGGTTTCTTATTTTTCTGTTTGAAGATTATTTCTGAGGGAATACAGTGGCAAAGACTACTAATCCTGCCACTTTAATAATTTTAAAAGGATCAACATTCTTGATAAAGAACTATTTGAAATATTATAATAAAATATATTTATTGTTCCACCCAAAATTTTAGGAAGCAACCATAATACTCCAAAATACTCCAAAAATGCCCATTTTATTTGCATAGGACTTAGTCTGCTTATATTCTGTTCAAGTTGCAATTCTTCTTAATGACTTCTTAGTGTTGCTAAATCATATCATCATAGATTTCTTGAGCCCCAGAAACAAAAAGCACCTTTAAAAATTGTCAGGCCTCAGCTGGAAAACTGGAAAACCTTTGTAAAATTTTCTGTTTTTAACTGGAAAATTGAAAAATTATTTGTTTTGAGTCATATTGGCGTGTACATTTGCCTCCCACAAATTATTAGTACATATAAAACTTGTTCATCCTTCATATACATAAAATGCCTGGGAAATCAACCAAACAATATTGATTTCAGCTTGATGCAAAATTTTAGGATCTCATCAAGAACAGCTTAATGGACAGCTGATCATCAACTGTATTTTGTGGCTTAACAGAGGAAGAAATTTAATATATAAGCGTACTCATCACTTTAACCAAGAGCATTGCACATTTATTTAATGTATCACATAAGAGATAATATTGAGTACTTAGGAGACTCTGAACTAGCAACAGATGCCACCAATTTCTGCCTGAATGGTCACATCTGACCCTTCCAAGCATGAGTAGATTGTGTTTTACTTGGTTCATTAAATATAGAGCCATCACACTTATCCATTTCAGAGTCATTTATATGTTTACTAATAACCCATTGAAAATATATCAGTTTGAATCATTAGGAGGATTATGGAAATCACATATTCCAATATTTTATCCATTGCAGGAACACTGAATACAATGTATGAACTCCAGTTTTTATTTAAACATGGATAGAAATGCTGAATTTATTTAGCCCTAAGACAATTCTTTATGATTTTTAAATTAAATGTATATATTTAAATCTTCACTATAAAACCTTTAAACACCCTTCCTATAACATCTGTTTTGTTTTTAACTCTGTTAATCCATGAAGAATAGATTTATTTCTCCTTTTGTACACTGGAACCTCACATTTGCAGATGATTCCCCTGATCTCATTTGGCTTTTGTCTTGATTTGTGTTTGTTTTCATGACACATAATTTCAGTCCTTTCAGCTATTCCTTATATTACACAATATCCAAACCAGCATCCCTCCTGATTACCTTTTCTGTTGCATTTTTGTCAACCAAAACATATCACAATGGGCCCAAAGTATCCCCAACTGTAGCAGGCAGTAAATGTCTCCTTCATCTAACCTATACTAAAATCACTAAAATTATAATGATTTTGTTAAATTCTTTAATCATGTGTATGATTCAATTAGTTGAGAGGAAATAAACTCTGTTTTTCACATATATTTCTAAAAGATATCTTCCTCATCTCCTATTTGTAGTATTTTTATTTGGGATCTGTGTATTTTATGTTATCATCTCTCTTAAATCTTATGTTTTGGTGGTACCAAACCACTTAACTATATATATAATACAGTATATTAGCAAGTCACTGTTTCTGATAATTTCAAAGTATAATAAGCATGGAGAGCCCTGGCTGGTGGCACAGTGGATAAGGTGCCAGCTTACAAACCCAAAGGTCGCTGGTTCAATTCCCAGCCAGGGCACATAATGAGGCTGCAAGTCAGGTCTCCAGCCAGGTCCGTAGCTAGAGGCAGGTGAAAGGCAAACATTGGTGTCTGCCTCCCTCTCTGACTCTTTCCCTATCTTCCCTTAGACTAATGTAAACAAGTGAACCTGCCCCAAGTATCTCTGGCTTACATGTTTATAAAATGAAGTTGTTGATAGTTATACTTCCTAACATTGGTTTGAGAATTAAAGGAGATAATACAAAGTATCTGACATACAGTAAGTTCATTATAAATGCTATTTAAAAAGTAAAAAAATTTTATTGTGAAAAACTTAATCTAATGGTGTATTATTGCCAATTCATACTAGTTCATAAGGGCCACTTGTGAGAATTGAGAGCTTCCCTTCTCAATTCCCTGTTCAGTGAGGTCCTATCAGTAGCTTGAAAGATTGAAAGTGGCCATGGGAGAGTATTCACAACAACAATAATTTCCATATGTTGTGTACATTAAGACCTTTTCTTCTTTTCCTTTATTTTTCTCTTTCTTTATTTTTCCCTTTTTTCTTTCTTCTCTCCATCTCTTTTTCTTTTGTACATTTTTTATAAGGAACTCACTGATTGAATTTGATATCTTTAAGGAAACTATAATAAATTTACCTTTGCTACACATAGCACTCACAGTGTCTCAATAGGGACACTGATTCATTAGTCAGTATTCTTTGGCCTGTAGTTAAGCTCAGTGTACTACAAATCTTC
The DNA here is from genome assembly GCA_004026585.1 of Noctilio leporinus. Classification (NCBI taxonomy): domain Eukaryota; kingdom Metazoa; phylum Chordata; class Mammalia; order Chiroptera; family Noctilionidae; genus Noctilio; species Noctilio leporinus. The sequence continues at coordinate 491 of PVIW01001393.1, read as the reverse complement.
TTAGTCATACTATCATCCAATCTATGCATACAATTCTTCACCAAGAAAGTCTTGAAAGAATTTGTCATATGCCTTGCTAAAAGCTACACATATTGTGCCTTTAGGATAGTATATATCTTACTTCTCTTAGTGGAATTACTGCCTAAAGAAAAAAGTTTGTTCGTTATGGGTATTACTTTAAGAACCTTATGTTAACACCAAGTTCTTTTTTTTTTATTTTTTTTTTTTATTGTTGTTGTATTACATCCATCCCTTTTTTTCTCCCCTCTGTTCACCTCCCCACCCACCTTTTCCCCCAAAGTCAATCCCACCTGTTGTCCATGTCCATGGTTCCTTTATACTAGGTTCTTGTCTAAGCTGCTCCCCTTCTTTGCCTCTGCCTCCCCCCTCCCCCCTACCCTTTTCCTCCTGACCACTGCAGGCCTATTCCTTGTATTCATACACTTGGTTCTGTTTTGCTTGTTGTTAGTTTTGCTCATTATTGTCCCATA